>CALYLW010000119.1:1223446-1266820 GCA_944989445.1 Ampullaceana balthica
ATGTATTATTTTTAGTTGTGGAGCACTTCTGACAAAGTTAAGACATCATTTTGAGATTTATTTCAACACGTATAAATAAGTATTAGACGATTTGGAATCAGACAAACCTTCAGGGAAAAAAAATTAACACAACTTCAACTTGCAGAAGTCCAGACTTCGTTATCTCGTCAGAGACATTAGCGTTGGAATAAATACAAATTGTTTAGGATACAGACGGACGCTCATAATCGAGCCAAATAAAATTAAATATAATATGCAGAGGCGTCGCTAAGGTTGGTGTCACCCGGGGCGGTAGCTCATGGTGTCACCCCTTAACGACTGAAAGGGCCGTCCATAAATGACGTCACGCGAGGTTTCCGATTTTTACCCCAACCTCCCCCAGCGTCATACTTTGTCACAAAAACTTAGACCCCCACCCTTTATTACGTTATGACGTCACAAAGCTTTGAGGGGCACCCCCAACCGTATTTTCTCAATAAAAATTAGCATGTTGCAAATTATTTTTTGTCATTTCAATATGTATTTATGGTAAGTCTGCACTCTAATATCGTAACACGCGTGAAGCCATTGAAAACGCAATTAAATAAATGGTAAATAATCATATATTTAAGTGGAACTTTTATTTAAAGTTGCGCGTTTTTGATGTGACGTCACATTTTTTAAACATATCCGCCCCCTCGTCACACATCGTCACAGATGCGTGACCCCATCCCCCTATCGTGGATTAAAAGGGGGGGTGCTGAATGGGCTAAGGCTTAGGGCCCCCCATAATTTAAGATTCCCCAAACTTATAAATTATAATGTATAATAAAGATGCAGGCAAATGTTTGTATGAATTCCTGAAAATTCCTTGGACAGTCATACGGCAAATATAAGTAGGAAATATAACGGAAACCAGGCTATTTTTATGAGAAGAGCAGTGTTGCTCATTTTATGCCGTGTACAGCTCATTCCATTAATTTGGTTGGGAAAGGTGCAGCAGGTTGTCCTGCTGCAGTCAGATTTTTTTATCTTCTGCAAAATCTTTATACCCGGCTTGTTGCATCTACTCATAGTTGACAAGTACTTCAAAAACACATGAAATTAATACATGTTAACAAAGCCTTGTCTGCAGAGGCGTAACAACGACTTGGCATCGGGGTAGTTGCCTAGGGCGCCGAGGGCTAATCCTTCAATGATCAATTTATTCTGTATAATTTAGTAAATTTTCCCTATTTCTCAAGGGCGCTAAAAAATGAAATAGCCAAGGGCGCGGAAAACCCAGTTACGCTTCTGCTTGTCTGACACAAGAGAGTCAGCCTGACATGATGCTGTAAGGTCTGTTAATAACTCATACCATGAGAATATCGCAGCACTGGAAGAATTGGCCACAAACGAAAAGCAGTCACGTGACTGTCGACTCGAAGCAGAAGGATTTCTAAAGAAACTTTGAACAACTGGAAGTCGCTATTTTAATTGAAATTTGGGAAACAATTTTAGAAAGGAAGTCTCTCATTGAGTTTGTTAAAAGACAGCATTATTAATTTGATTCCTATGACGACAAAGGAAAGAACAAGTCCGTGGTTAAAAAAAGACTATAAACAATATTCAATGCTGTTAAAAAAATTTAAAAAAAAACATTTAAAAAAAAACAAAAAACAAACAAAAAAACGTCAGTTTGATAAAGGGACATCAGCGAAACAGTATTCTCCCCGAAGCTAAAAATTCAAGTTTGAGTAATTTTTGGTAATCATTGAAAAACTTTCTTAAGCCCTACAACATCGGTTAGAGTTAGGCGCATATAAAGACATATAAAGCTTACTTAGCTTTACTGACTTGATTGAAACCTTCGCCATGAGAAAAATTCGCAAACGAAAGTTGTAGGTTGAAATACATTTTTTTCAATAAATTTTTTTATTTCAAATAGTGAAACGATTCGTTGCCCCATGAAAAACAAAAGTTTAAAAAAATATATTTAAAAATACGGAATAACGCGTAATAATATTTTTTTTTAAGCGGGCTCGTTCGTAACCACAAAACAGCGTAACTCGGGATGGAACCGTCGCAACCGGAAGACTGCCTGTATATGAACATGCATGTCTATGCTTTCACGCCTTTAATAAATATATATATAACGAAATATTAACTCAAATACATTGAATTAATAATGTTCCACTAAAAAAAACATCAACAAAGAAAGCCCATCCTTTGATTTTTTATTTGTTATTATTACTTTTTATTTATTTTTTTTTAAAAAATATTTTTTTTTGGAATAAAAATCTTATTCCCCCATCCCACTGTGGTGGAGGGAGTGGCGAGGTGGGATTTGTCCATGATGTCTGTGTGTTTTAGGCTAAAACTTAGCCCAAATGGCTTTATACCTTTTAAAACATAAGACACTGCCCTTTTCACGTCCAGCCTTTTTTAAAGATCTCTCTGTTGCGACTGTTTATTTTATTTTTTACCTAAATTGTTTTAATGTTGTTTGTGGATTGGGACTGTTTCATTATTGCAAACTGATTTTTTTTAAAATAAAAGCTTTCGCGTTTAAAGTTTTTCATTGGGTTTCTTAATTTCTTTCTAGATGAAAAATGTGTCTTCTTTTTTTTTCTGACATAAAATCGTACACAGTACAATTTAGGGCTCGGGTGTCACCCCCTGATGGGTGTCCCTGGGGGCGGCCCGCCCCCCCCCGCCCCCTAGCGATGCCACTGATAATATGTGACACACACACACACACACAATAAATTAATAATTCAAGTAAATAAAAAAACGGATAAATACCAAAAACGTAATTTGAAATAAATGGATTTTAGTAACTATTTTCAGCAAGTTTATAATTTTTAAAAATAAATATGTTAAGACATCTCTTATTTCTACTGACCAATTGATCTCGTCGATGTCCACTGTTGAGTTAGAGTCGCAAGGAGATCCATCGCTGGAATAGTGTTATAATACACTTAAGTAACTTATACTTATAATGTTTTTTTTAATCTTTCAAATGTATGTACAATTACTTATATAATTATATTTTATTGTAATCAAACGAACTAGCAAACATCGATGACATACAACTTTAATTAAAGTTAAAGCTATAGACAGACAAAATATTTGAACAGAAAACTCACCATTCGTATCTGGCTACGTCATCGAGACAGACCCTGATGACGTAGGTGATGCACATGATGACGCGGATGGCCAGCTCAAAGAATGTACAGCCCAGACCTGGGAGGTGAGAGACATCGCAGAAATCTGATGTTAATTAACTCGTGCTTTGAGAATCAAAAACCCAAGTATCTGGCTTAAATTTTAACATAAGTCCATGACTTAAATGACTATCAATGAGTATAAACCAAAATAACACAAAAACTTCGAAAAAATTGTCAGGCAAAAGTTGCAGTTGCCCAGGGGCGATGTATGAATTTAGGCGCCCTTTTTATACAAATATTTATTAATACAAATATTTTATATCAACTATCAAATTTTTGGCGCTACTTGAATAATTTCCTCTCCTGGCGTCCCTCCCTTATTGTTGCTTCACAACCACCGCGGCTACGCTTCCTGTGAGACTTACGTGTGCTAGGGATTTCGAATGAAAAATTTCCGCAGTTTTCCTCTGAAGGACAGCTGGTGGCCAATGTATTTGGACTGCCGCCTGTAGAGAAGAGAAGATCACTTCATAGTTACTTGCACAGTAAGGCTTTCTAAAATGACTCTAATAGCGGAGGTTGGGTCGATTCATAGAACTAGAATATATTCTTTGTTATGTGTCTTTTAGTCCATTTATATACGATTTTAGAAAGATCCACGACCACGTTAATATGGGCATACAGTTACACTAGAGTTTACAATCTTAATATGGGCATACAGTTACACTAGAGTTTACCATCTTAATATGGGCATACAGTTACACTAGAGTTTACAATCTTAATATGGGCATACAGTTACACTAGAGTTTACAATCTTAATATGGGCATACAGTTACACTAGAGTTTACAATCTTAATATGGGCATACAGTTACAGTAGAGTTTACAATCTTAATATGGGCATACAGTTACACTAGAGTTTACAATCTTAATATGGGCATACAGTTACACTAGAGTTTACAATCTTAATATGGGCATACAGTTACACTAGAGTTTACAATCTTAATATGGGCATACAGTTACAGTAGAGTTTACCATCTTAATGTGGGCATACAGTTACACTAGAGTTTACAATCTTACAGTCTTATAAAAGTCTTCGTTCAGTTCGACAACTAATGAAATTGACGCTTTCGGTAATTGATGATGAATGCATTTCAAATTTATTGGGTATAGTATAAATAATAACTATTATTTAAAAATTTATATTAAATGTTCATAATTTTCAGCGTTTAAGTATAAAGCAATAGAGGAAAATGGCAAAAGAATACTTGATATTTATTTACTGAAAATAAATACTTGTGTCGCTAAAATTACACAATGCACATTTGATTTATGATACACAATGGTAATTTTGCTTGTCTTTTATTGCCACTGCATGGAGAGAGAAAATTGTGTTTAATTAAGACTCATTGGTGTTTGTTAAATATATTATTTAACAAAAAATAATAATCAATATTTGCTTTTGGCTATGTTTGGTTGAACCCCGCCCTACTCAATGAGGTTGAAGATCATGTTGGGTTCGTTACTAGTGACATCTTCATCTGTGACATGGTTAGTAGGCTGTTGATCTTTGACAAAGTTAATAGGTATATAAGGGATCAGTTCTTCAATTTAAAATAAAAATAGTTCCTATTAATTTATACATTCTTTATATGTCATCTTCTATATCTTAAGAGCCCAATATCAATGTTCTTATCATTATGGCTCCCATGACTTGTGAGGGTTCAACAATACATCTCTGAAGATGATATCTATAAGCAATGATGCTTTTCGGGGGTATTAGCGACAAGAGGTTGGAGAACATGCATTAAGCAATATTATTATTTATTATAAACAAATTCGTCACTGTCGTGGCCTCATCTGATCCTATTGTGAGCGTGTTGCTGTCATTAATTATCCTTGACAGGAACGAGCAGCTCCCGTATTGTGTTCTTGCTATGATTAGCCTAAACATGGTTACATTGTTGGACCAGGATGTTTAGAAGGTTTTACGTTACCTGTCTTCTCCAAATGTAGTGGATGGCCTTGTAGACAAAATGTTTCGCTCCTCCACCGACAGGCCATACCTATAAGAAAAATAGTCAGAAAAAAAGTGTTAGTTGAATATGATTACGGTAGGAGTCGGTAGAGTTACACTTGAAATGACCTAATATGTAATTGTTCAGATTTTTTAAACCCTGGTACTTGTGTTTCTTCTCCACACACCACCAAACTGTTCAGTCCTAATCCTAATCCAAACATTTCATCCCATGAAAAATGAACAAAACCTCCTTACGTTCGACCTAACAATAGTAAATTACCTCGCCTACTAGCAAATGTATATAGTAAAATATAAGTGTCACCAGCGCGGAGAGAAAAGTTTTCTCCCCTTTCCAATGGTTTACTTCCCCTGTTTAAAGTAAAAACTGATAGGTTAATTAATGCGCGCAAAATGTTTCAGAGAGGGAGGGGATTTTCAATTCAAGGCTATTTAACCTGTAACTGTGTACACCAGTGGCCTCGTTAACTTCATTGGTGTTATTTGTGGATTGCATGAAGGAGAACCGTGGGAAATATATGCACTTGACCCAGAGGCGTCACTAGGGTTGGTGTCACCTAGTGTGGTAGCTCATGGTGTCATCCCCTCACATCTTACTCCATAGATAGACCTCCTCCGAGTTTGCCAGTGCCAAAAAATTGGAACATATGGAGTTTTAAATTTTGTTGTCATCCCTCGTGATAGTGTCTCCTGGTGCGGTCCGCACACCCTTCTAGTGACGCCTCTGACTTGACCCACTTTCAGGCTATTTAAAAGAGACAGCATTCAGACAGCGCCTCTGATGGGAATTTTTTAAAAATCGCCATAAAACCCACTCCCTACTAAAAGCGGTTCTCATATTTTTCTATATTCAATATAAATATATTGATTTGTAAATCACGATTTGAGGACCGGTTAACATCTGTAATTCCCAATCAATTTGAGATATCAATCCATTAATTGTTCTCTTTCCAAATGCAGAAAGAAACAAATACAAAGGCTCCTTCTACCTGCATGTATGGCATTCGTTGGGTGAAATGGGTTACATGAAGAAGCCAAGAAAACAATAACACACTATCAACATTCAAATTTCTAATAAAAATCCCAGATTAGACATAAGCACTGACTAAGCGTAAGACGCAATAATAATCTTCTATATAGAAGGAGGGTCTGATAAGATCAATATACATAATTCCCGTTGTCTGTATGGATGTAATGCTGTTAGGTGGCGCTGCGATCGATTTTGTTTTATATAGTGCTACTAATTTTAGAAAGCAGCGCGCCAAATTACTGCACCAAAAATAACACTTTTCGAACGTGCCGCATAAAATTGTTCAATATGATCATACATGAATCAAATAAAAATAAATGAAAGTTCTGTATTACGTTATTTTTTTTATCTGATGTGTATTTATTTTGAAAACTTCCGTCATTTTTGACGGGTGATACACTAGTAAGATATTAATATGCATAAATCTCTATGACATGAATTGTATTTAATATTCGGACACTGCAATTACATTTTTTCTGATCATTTCAAATGTAAACCGACCGCGATCGGACTGCATAAGAGCGAAGAGCGGTAGCATTCGTCACACCGTGAAATGTCCTAAGAGAAACATACATGCGCCCATACGAACGATGGAACTATATATCGCAGGTTTGACGATAAAAACCGCGTGACAAGTCATGTGACTTTAAGATAACGGAGTCTATGTTTCCCCTGAAATCCAGGATTAAATGCCGGGTTATTTTCTTGACTTAATGGGAGGCTTCAGTTAACAAAAACACAGGTCACCGATCTTCATGGAGTTGGGAAAAGTTCCCACGGAGAAATAACCGTACTTTACGAAAATATCAGTGCTAGACTACTATTTACAAATATGTTAAAATAAACAACATTTCTTTGGCGAAGAAATTGTTGAAGGAAAAATTAATTATAAATAATAATGGTTACAAGTTATTTTTTAAAAATCCTTTATATTAACTCGTGGCATCTGCATGCTTGATTGATTGATTTCCGAAAAAAACTTTGGATCGATTTTTAACCCACTTCCCGCATGCTTACGAGCTGAACTTTTGCAGGCTGACTCGTGTCGACGATAAAAATGATCTATCAAATTTTCACATCGATTGAATTTACTGTAATTAAATTAGTGAATTCTTAGATTATCTCTGTGTATATATCTCTATGTAGCATGTACATTTTTGTGCTAGACTGTCGCGGTGCGTATTATATTGAACAACCTTTTTAATATTTTCCTGTCGCGCGGTGCGGTGCGTATTACATTGACCATACTTTTTAAAATATATTCCCGATCTGTAAATGTTTATGCTAGTCTGTTGCGCAGTGCGCATTATATTAAACATGTTTTTATAACCCTTTTCCCGTGATCAAATCGAGATGAAATTTAGCTGGCAGACTAGCAGTTTTTTTAAACTATAAATCCTTTATATATGAGACATGACTAAAATTTGGGATTTTTGGATTGTCTTACGATGCATATTATAATGAACATACTTTTAGTTATGTCTCGTATATAAAGGATTTATATTTAAAAAAACTTAGTTTTTTAGTTGTTTTTTTTTAAATTTAAATTTAAAAACATGACACGGGCTACATTTTATTTTTCCTAAAACAGTTGAACTGAAATAAGCTTAAAAATATATTATAAAACAACAACAAAAGAAAAAATAATAAAATTAAAAGTAAATAAATATATATAAATATTTTTAAAGTAAATGATTTGAAAGCGGAAATATGCAAGCAGCCATTCCTTACTTTTTTCACGTAAAATCATTTTCCCCGTATCTATATTTTCTTATCTTATCGTACAAATTGTACAATACAGACGCTCATTCAATACGGAAGATTATTGCGTCCTACGCTTATACATGGTTTAAGACATATATTGCATTTTTATTAGAGTTTGAATATTGAAAGAGTGTTTGTTTTCCTGGCATGTTCTGGCAACCCATTCCACGCCCGAATCACGCGGAATGCCAAACGGCAAGATGGAGCATTTCTATGTCTTTGTTTTTGCTAATGGAAGACGTAAAATGTTTTTATCATCCTTATGTCTATCTGATTATTGTATTAGGTTGTTGTTGCGTTCTATTTCCAAGTTAGAATTCTATGCCTTGCGTATTATTACTTTTTTTTTCAATACGCTAACTAGCTAGTGTTTCTACGTGTGTTTTAAAAATAAGAAAACAACTCTTGACTCTACTCTTTTTATAAACGTAAACAATGGAATAAATGAAGTCCCATATGAAATAACTTCTACTCTTGCCATTTAGCGTGATGACGTGTGCCATTTTGACAATTCAATAAATATAACAGTGAAAGTTTACATTAAGGGTTTTGAATTTATCCAGGTGATAAAACCAAATGGAGAGAAAAACTTCAGAAAAAAATGGCGTGTCCTTTTCCCCATCTGCTACCCCCCCCCCGTTACTTGTACACTGAAAGTACAAACTCAATCATGTTGACTCGACCAAGGAAAGTCGATGATTGAACGAGGAGTTTGTGGTTTACACATCCAGAATGGATGGAGGCCTATAAATATCATTATTTCTATCCCAGTAGAAAATTTTCACTTCTAAATTATTGTAATTGAAAATAATATTTTAAAAAACCTAATTTTAAAAATAAAGATAATACAGGTATGATAATAATGAAAACTTAGTTGGGAACAAATGAAGGTGGGGGAAGGGGGATATTTCATACATTATAAATAAGCTATGGAAATACAGATTATAGGTGATTTCAATCTGCTTCCTGTAAATACAACCAAAATATCAAAGGAAACGGAAAGTTTTAAAATAATAATAATTATCCAAGAAAAGAAAATATAAGATACAACCATTCGCACTGATTTATGATGTTTAAAAAAAATAGAATCACTTTTGCGGGAGAACTGAATCTGAATAGCTCTTCTACTACTCGACTACTCACCCGTTTCCCACAGTGAAGATTTGTCTCCCCTTGGCGTCCATTTCTTTCCTCCAGTTGTCGATGTAGTCGTCTTCATCGATTTCATCGTTTTCAAATATGTCGTCGATTCTGGCCGAGTCTGTAGAATGGATGCTCGATATAGACTCACGGCGAAGATCCGGTAGTACATCACGGATAGACATGGGTATTCTAGGTTGTTTTTATTTTTGTATATCAGCAAACACGACCACTTGTTTAAAAAAAATCGCTTCATGCATGCGTGCTTTGAATGTTTCTCAAAATTGTATAAAACATGCTTCAATTTGTACTTGATATCTTTATTTTATTTATTAATTTGTGTGCGTTTATTTTCAATTTATGTTATTCTTAAACTTTCAAAGAGCTACATTTTTTTTTACAAATGAGAGTAGTAAACAATGTTGTTTGTTTTAACCAAACAAAAGTCACAAACGCGCTTTATTATTGAAACCAGTAAATTGGGAATAATAACGTCTTCTTTCTTTGAACTCGATATATTTGTTGTGAATAAAACGGTGTAAGTGTAATTCAGTAATCGCTCAAGAAGGAACACAAAAACCTGAAAAAATTACACACCAAGAGCAGATGGCGTTCGAATTACCAAGAACATAAAATTCGAATGTTTTTTTAAACAAGATGCGCACTTTTATAAATTGTTTGTTTAAAAGATCTTTAGAAATCTGACCACACCGATTCCCTTTGAAACGTGCCCAATAGTACAACTTAGGACCGTTCACATGTTATATAACGTGAAGGGGATTTGGGTAGGGGGGGGGGCTATCATTTTATCGTATCGTGTTGAATGGGGAAGGGGGAGGGGGGGGTCAAAAAATGTTTTTTTTTAAAAAGAAATGTTTATGTTCACGAAATTTCCGTATTTCAAAATTATTAATTTGGCTTTGATTATTCTAAAATAAACCTTTATTTTGCTTATAATATTTATTACATTAAATACAGTTTTTAAAATCTGGATTCGTGTGGGTTTTTTAAAATATATTTATTTTTTATAGGGCTGTAACTGTAACTGGATGGGGGGAGTTGGACATTTTTAATGTCATGGGGGTGGTTGATTGAAATGTTATTTAACATTGTAAGGGATAGGGTGGGGCCATGCGCAATAATACTAGCCTCAAGTGGTAACCACTCGACATGTTTTGTACAAGCTTTATAAAAACACTTGCTTTTTTATATTCCTCCAGATATAACAAACGAAGGGATTATAGTTGTCATATCCATATTCTAAAATCAACCAAACAAAACATAAATCTGGAGGCCGGATGTGAACTTTTGAATTTATGACCCCATTGCCCCAACTTTGTAATGGTTAAGTTGATGTATGTCAATATTGTCAAACAATATCGTAATCATTTTGTTAAATACACAATTTTTTAAATAATAGCAAAGAGAAAAATTAGACGTAACTGTTAAAAATTGTCTTCTTATGATCCTGGATTAAATGGAAGAAATAAAAAGAATGCTTCAAGTTATTGTAGAACAATAAGAACCCAAACATTAAAATTATTATTTAAAAAACAACAGATTTTGTGTCTTTTGTTTTTGATCAACTGATTCATACGATAAATGTTGAATTTAAATGAAAGTTTTGTTTCGCGAGAGTCTTGGTCATTGTAATGGTGTAGTTCCAACAAGATGAATATTTCTTCTTATTTTTTTTTGGCGGGGTGGGGGTAAAAATTCAATTTATTTGGAATGGCATTTAAAAAAAAATTGTTAGTGATTTGAGTCATATTATCAGTTATAATATTTTACTTGAATGCAAGGCCAGATTCTTAAAACAAAAAAAACCTCTTATTAGAACAACCATTGACTACAGGTTGTTACAAAAAGTGTTTGATCCTTCAATTTATTCGCATCAGTTTCCTAAATTGACTTCCGATATTTAAACCACCATTTAAAACCCGCACCACCTCCGAGAGTCTTTAGCAGGCCTTCAACATTTAATTAAAATACGTAGACAATTCAACCTTCTCTATCGATACATTTTTCTCATATAACCTATATCTTTAACATACAACACGTTTCGTTAATCTGATGAGGAGACAAACATCTTTCTGACATTGTATAATGATTTCTAATCAAATAGAATATTATTAAAATGTTTATTTTTTCTCCTTTTAATTTAAATATCATTAATTATAGAAAACTCTTCTCTAAGGCGAGTCGAGTGTGTGAGGGGGAATAATTTGACACCACTCCTGACTTCACTTTAATTTGACACCACTCCTGACTTCACTTTAATTTGACACCACTCCTGACTTCCCTTTAATTTGACATCACTCCTGACTTCCCTTTAATTTGACACCACTCCTTACTTCACTTTAATTTGACACCACTCCTGACTTCACTTTAATTTGACACCACTCCTTACTTCACTTTAATTTGACACCACTCCTTACTTCACTTTAATTTGACACCACTCCTGACTTCCCTTTAATTTGACATCACTCCTGACTTCCCTTTAATTTGACACCACTCCTGACTTCACTTTAATTTGACACCACTCCTGACTTCACTTTAATTTGACACCACTCCTTACTTCACTTTAATTTGACACCACTCCTTACTTCACTTTAATTTGACACCACTCCTGACTTCACTTTAATTTGACACCACTCCTGACTTCACTTTAATTTGACACCACTCCTTACTTCCCTTTAATTTGACACCTCTCCTTACTTCACTTTAATTTGACACCACTCCTGATTTCCCTTTAATTTGACACCACTCCTGACTTCACTTTAATTTGACACCACTCCTTACTTCACTTTAATTTGACACCACTCCTGACTTCACTTTATTTTGACACCACTCCTGACTTCACTTTAATTTGACACCACTCCTGACTTCACTTTAGCAAGGGCGCAGAATAATTATTAAGTCATGATTAAAACTTTACCAGACGGAGCAGAATGTCAGTGCTCCCCCTTGGTGCTGTTACTTCCCTACATATCGTACGTAGACTCACTGTTTTAATTTCATGACATTATGCCAAACACCATCCCCGACACATTTCTCGTCTCGTCAGTGTGCTCAATAACAGAGCATTTTTTAAAGTAATCAAACGAGTGAATTTGTTGTTGTAGAAGTTTGAATAGCGTTTCAGATACTTTTAAAAAAATTTATCAAGATTTTCACAAAGTTACTGCTTTTATTCTGAAACCTGTTTGCAACTTTTATTTAAAAAAACGTCCTGCTGATTCTTTCTTGCCTATGGATTAACTTTTCAGAACGGTTGCCTCATAGAAACTGAACTAAACATAGCGCCTACTTTCATCAAGGGAGTGAAATACGATTAACTTCTGCTTACTTTAAAATTAAAAGAATTGGTTGGAACAAAATGTTTAGTTCTTAGTTCTTACAAAGGAATTTAAGTTTTCTTTATAGTGAATAGGTGCAAGTATCGGGAAATGTAATCTGGTATTACGTGTTCTTTATGGCAGTACAAGCTCGACACAAAGCAACACCTTAAGTTACATATTGATGTTAGTAATCCGAAACATAATGGGCCAAGTCTAGGTGCACAAACAAAGTAAGTAGATATCCATATGGTGCTATGTAGCATCAAAGTTCTCGCACAGTTCTTGGGTCTAGTAATTGTGCCCAGAAGACAATCAAATCACGGACCCTGTCAACTCATTATACGTATATAACTTACACTGCAAATTACCCAAAAGCTTCTTACACAATCGTCTTCATTGTAACTTCAAAACGAATCCAGTCATAAATTTGAATGCTAAAGATTGTGTTTATAAACTTGTGTGATAGAGATGGCTCGCTAAACAAAGTCGGCTAGAAATTACCCCCCCCCTTTTCAAATCTCGAACGATAGCGATGTCAATGCGTGACCTTCCTATCGGTCATGGTTATTGCACAAAAGAGTGTTCTCAAGTGTATAACCTTTCAAATTTCAACTAGTGCTAACCCCCTGCCACGGCACACTTTTTTTCACGCCCCCGCATTACAAATTTTAACACCTGCTTTTAAACCTGATATTTATTACGTCACCATTTCAGTCTTTTTTAAATAAAGAATATGCTACACAAAAATATAACGCCCTTGTTATATATTTAGAATATTAATAATAGAAACTTTAGCTGAAATTTTATTGCACCGTTTCCCTGACTAAATGACGAGTTATGTATTTTGATTTCTTTATAATCTCATTTATAATGATCAACGAATACTTTTTGGCTTGCAATATAATTTTTTTTAAAAAAATTATTTTGATTTGAAATGTTTTAAAAATAAACAATGAATTTAATTTACAACTAAAATTTCAATAAAATTTTAAATGCGTCTTATGTTCCAATTAATTCAGTTTTTAAAAATAAAATATTAGCATACATGTTGCTAATGCCCACACGATTTCTTTCCTTCATGCGTGTTAGTTTATATTTATATTTATATGTCATTTTTGTTCTTGTTCAGTATGTTGTGGTCTTTTCCCAATGACGGTAATTTTGCCATGCTCACTTGGCTTATACACGAAATGCCACTTGTCATATAGACAACATACCCCCATAGACAACATGCCCACTTGTCATATAGACAACATACCCCCATAGACAACATGCCCACTTGTCATATAGACAACATGCCCACATAGGCCACATGTCCACTTGTCATATAGACAACATACCCCCATAGGCAACATGCCCACTTGTCATATAGACAACATACCCCCATAGACAACATGCCCACTTGTCATATAGACAACATGCCCCCATAGGCAACATGCCCACTTCTCATATAGACAACATACCCCCATAGGCAACATGCCCACTTGTCATATAGACAACATACCCCCATAGGCAACATGCCCACTTGTCATATAGACAACATGCCCACTTGTCACATAGACAACATGCCCACATATACAACATGCCCACATATACAACATGCATGGGCGTCGCTAGGAATTTTTCCAGGGGGGGGGCGCCAAAAAAACCCACTTTTTTATTTTAACTGACAATGCCATAAAGGTACAATTTTCAATTAAATTCAAGTTCAGTATAAAATAAGGGTCGAAAAAAGCCTAAGAAAATTAATAAGACTTACAAATTAGTGCTGTAATAGCTAAAATACAACATTTATTAATGCATTTAATAAATTAAAAACTTAAGTTCTCACGTGAAAATTGAATATTTCTGTGAAATAATATACGTGTAGAAACTGCAGGATTACCAAGGATGGATATCAGAAATTTTTTTTACAGGCTAAAAAAAAATCGAAAAGTAGACCAATCGCGGGATTCCGAAATGCCGTTATTAGAAGATTTTGGGGCGTCTGCAGCATCTGACTTATAATTGGCATTGAGGACAACAGTACACGTTCAACAGCCAGACACAACTGAAGCAACTGTTCCTAATTTGATTGTCGCTGACACTTATTCATTTCCTAAATTGGATATTGGAAGGTATGTCTGGACATACGACCTTTCAAATAAGTTGAAATTGCAGCTGATTCGTGATTGTTGGACCCTTGATAAAAATTATGATTTTAGAGCTGACAATAAGGGAAACAGAGTTTTTAGTTTTTAGATACATGCATGGTTATCAGACTATTCACCTTGGCTTGTATACTCGCAAATGTTAATAGGTGCCTTTTGCAAATATTGCGTGTTGTTTCTGCAAAAATTAATTCTATGAGTTCAGTACATGGGTATTTGTCATCAAACCATACACAAAATATAAAGATTTCAAAGAAGATGCCCGTATTGTATGGCACAAAGGCTCTCATGAAGATGCAAGCAATTTTATTTGCTTTATTGGAACCCAAAGCAGTTTCTATAGATGAGCAGTTGGACTCATCATTTAGAAGACAGATTCAAGAAAATCGCAACAAACTGGGTCCCATCATTTCTACAATCCTTTTTTGCTGCATGCATGTTTTAGCACTTCGTGGAACAGAATCAAATTCTGGTAATTTGTATGAACTGTTAGAGTTTCGTGTTGAATCTGGAGATGAAGTTCTTGGTAATCGTTTGTCAATGGGTTCTTGTAGTGCTGAGTATGGTTCACCGACAAAACGGCCCCTGACAAAACGGCCCCGACAATTGGGCTCCGACATAACGGCCCCGACAAAACGGCCCTGGACTAATAGATGGACTAATAGTAAAATTTACAATCAAATATATTCGTATTTTTACTCACCTATTCAGTGTCAGGTTTAGCTAACAATAAACAATAATAATGACATCACAAGAGTGAATTTAATAGCCTTTACGCGAAAAGGTACCAATCACGGTTGTTTGTTGACAAGAAACAATATAATAACATCATAAGAAATAATTTTACAATTTTACCACTTTTTTTAAGGGTGAAAAAGTTGACGAACGCTTAAAATGTAAAAAAAAATGTTTTTGTTAAAAAATGTTAACAATTTGTCTGGTGCCGTTTTGTCCGGGGCCGTTATGTCAGGGCCGTTTTGTCTGTGGCCGTTTTGACGGGTAACCGTTGTATCTCGGCAACTACGCAAAACACTATAATCGAAATTTGTGGGTCTCTCTTGCGTGAGACATTGTTCGTGAAGCAAATAATTAATTTGCATTTTCTATACTTGCCGACGAAACAAATGACATTTCAGGCATTGAGCAGATGTCACTTGGTGTTAGATTTGTCAAAGAACAAAGTGGGAAAATGATGGTCACAGAAGAATTCATGGGATATATTCCAATTGTCAATCAGCTGAAGGTTTAACCAACACCATCATTACTAATTCATTAGAATTTTGATTACATATGACAAAGCTTGTTGGTCAAGGATACTACGGATGATCTACAATGGCAAGTAAAGAAGGAGGAGTCCAAGAAATAATTCGAAAAAAAATACCCAAAAGCAGCATTTGTACATTGCAGTTCACATAAACTAAATCTTGTTGTGAACGATTTAAATAATGTGAATGTTGTACGAGACATAATAGGAACAATTAAGTCAATTATAGTGTTTTTCCGAGAAAGTAATCAGCAAAGAAAACGTATTCTTAATATTCATTTGCTATGTGAATCTAGATTTTTCTAGATGGTCACATAAATATAAAATCTTGCGGATTTTTGCTTAAAATGTAAAAGATATTGAAAAACAACTGGAATAATTAGAACAATCAGTAATGTAATCAGTTATACTTGCAGATATAATTCTTTTTTATGTTTGATAAATGTAAACTGTCTTCCATGTAATAAACTTTCAGGAAATTTAGTTCAGTTTTATTATAACAACTTTATGACATTTTTTTCTCAAATGTAGTGGGGGGGGGGTAAATGCCCCCTTGCCCCCCCTTCCCCACGCCCATGACAACATGCCCACACATACAACATGCCCACCCACCACATGTCGGTAGATTCTTGTCACAAACCTACGTCATCCAGTGAACACAACTTTATTGGATCACGGTCACAGTCGATGCACATCGTGTCACACTGACCTCGACTCAATGGATTCATTCAACCGATCTTAGACTCAGACAGGAATGAAAGGGTTCGAAAAAGTTTCAAGTACATACCCGAAACATACAACAGATGTTCCATCTACGACAACATCATATATATATTTACGCTCAATTATGTATGACTGACTCACTCACTGTGGCCTAACGCTAATTGAAAATATGGACTTGAAAATCATAATCATTTTGGTTTCCAGATTAACATTGGGGACGCGGTGGTCGAGTGGCAGTGCACTGGACTGCCGTACCGATAGTCACGGGTTCGAATCCGTGTGAAGGCAAGGGTTTGTTCCCGGGGCCTCGGGCGTCCCTGAGTCACCCCGCTCGGAATGGGTACCTAGCGGCTGGGTAATGCGTGGAACCCACAAAGCCGTGGCCTGTGAATGCTGCATCACTTGCAAACAGATCATCTGTCATGGTCTGTGGATGCAACTATCTTCTGCATAGAAGGAGCGTCTGTATAGATAAGATATAAGATATAACATAACATTAACCAAACAACGCACGAACCTATGACGTCAGCATTTGTGTTGTAAACAGTGCTGACATACTCAAAGAGTTATTTTTTTGGTGCAGTAATTTGGTGCGCTGCTTTCTAAAATTACTTTAAAAATTGTGTGGTGATTAAGCACAGTAAACAAATATTATATACATACTTTGTGTACATTTCAGGAATATTTCGTATTTATCATACAAGGATAAGTTACTCGGGCTTTTGACAAAACAAAAAAAAACCCTATTATAAAATACTTAGTGTACATTTAAGAAAGTTTAATATTACGTATTTATCATACAAGGACAAGTTAGTTGGGCTTTTGAAAAAGGGCTTAAAAAAGGGGGCGCCGCAGCACAAACTAGTATCTGTATAAATCGTGTTTCCAAGAACGGGGATTTTCCTTTTTCGTCTACCAAGGAGGAATGATAACATGGTTAGTGCTAGGGTTAGGGAGGTTTTCCGATCTACAATAACATGACTATAAATATCCAATGTACAGTATAACATGACTGTAAATATCCAATGTACAGTATAACATGACTGTAAATATCCAATGTACAGTATAACATGACTGTAAATATCCAATGTACAGTATAACATGACTGTAAATATCCAATGTACAGTATAACATGACTGTAAATATCCAATGTACAGTATAACATGACTGTAAATATCCAATGTACAGTATAACATGATTGTAAATATTCAATGTACAGCATAACATGACTGTAAATATCCAATGTACAGTATAACATGCTATGGATTGCAGCCTGACTTCAAACTTGAAATATACTATCATGATGGCAATGCCAACACATTAAAAATAAGAAATAATTTTTTAGAATACCTAAACTTTAGATCATGACTTTGAGTAAATGCTGTTTAATTACAGTCGGACCTCGCTAAGTTGAACTTTCCTAAGTCACCGTAACCTCCCTATATCGAATTAATTGTTAGGTCCCGGCCAAATTCCTTGATTAATCTACACATTTTACGCCATTTTCCCGAACTCGAAAACTCCGTAAGTCGAATTTTTTTCCGGGTCCGTTTGAATTCGGCTTTGCGAAAGTACGACTGTATTACATTAAAGGCCGAAACTTTTTACAGCATTCGACTGTTGGGTTTATTCTGTGACGTAAGTTTTTAACAGCTTCAAATTATTTCACTATCGATTTTAACAACACACACAAATAAATACATACAATGTCCAAATTCTTCTTTGGTTGGTTGGCACTAGAGCTGAAATCTGATTCTACTTCTATTTAAGCTCAAACATACCTCAACTGACTTACTTACCAGAATTCATTTTTAGTGTTGACTTTTCCCTTCAAATTTATGACCAGCTGTATGATTCTTTCACATACGTAGAAATCAGTTGACTTTTTTAAAATATTGGATTTACTGCCTGTATTTATACGGGCTGTCTGGACCTGTAACAATAGATGAAAATACCGCGTCTTATAAACAGATCAATTTAGAATTCGCCTCAGAAAGGATCGCACAAAAAATGTTATTGTTGTTTTCAGATGTGGCGTGATTGGTTCTAAGGTTTGTGTAGCATTTTATGGGGTAGAAATTTATAATTTCATCAAATCTTTAGTTATTTATTTATCTTTAAGTTCAATTAATCTCATAAGAGATGGTGGCTGGATAGCAGCGAAGTCGATAGTGCGCTCGCCTCACATGCAAAATGTTGATAAATGACTATCGCTAAAAAGGTCTCCTCTGACCTGGAGAGGAGATGGGCGCCGCCAAAGTCTACCAAGCCCGGAGAAAGTTCCCTACGACCACGAGGTTATGGAACCGAAAAAAAAATCTTATAAGAATTCAAAGATAAAATTCTTTTAAAATAATTTCCCAATACCCAAGGTTAAAAGAAGAATTTGTCTCGAATGGGCAGTTGAGCAAAACTGTTATGACTGATTTTTAGATAGTTGTTTTACAATAATTATATTTCAATGTCATTACAAGAAAAAAAATCTTTTATTATTGTTGTTGTTAGTATTATTATCATTTTATAAAAAAAGAGATGGAATCAGTCAAACAATTTCCATAGAAACCGGAAGGCAATTAAATATCTGAGTGGGTAATTTTAAAAACTATTTTTAAACGTTTTTTTAATCTTCTTTTTTGAACTTTGACCTTTGTATTTAAAAAATGACTGAGTTTTATAAAACAAAATGTAGCAAGGTTGTTAAATATTCGTAATGGTTTAAAATATCAATGTTAACAATTATATGACGCGGGAAATTGATGTGATTGGAAAAGGAGTCAAATGAGTTGATTTTTATAAAAAAAGTCTTACTATAGCAAATAATAATCAAGAAAAAATAAATTTTAAAAAACTGCCTTGGTTTTTGGAATTTGTATTTATCATCAGCTAAAATAAAAATGTGATTTGGGCAGTGCTGAATTAGGTCATTCTATCTGTCAAAACTTAGAGAACCTTCTAACAAAATTAAATGTATCCATGTATTTCGACATAAGTTTCTATATTTAGGTCCAAGTTGTTCAAATTTTTATAAAAAGTTATAACTATAAAAAATAAATAATTAAAATTAATTTTTAAAAAAGAATTATTAAAAAAACCAACAACAACATACAATTTAAATGAATTAAAAAAGGATGAAATTGTTATTTAAGCCAGCGGCTTTCCGTATGGATTGATCCCCCTTGATAACCTTTTTTTAAGTGCATAAAGCTGAAACTGAAATTCTTTTTCAAACAGATTAAATTTTGATAAAAGATCGTGTGTTGATATTCTGAAACGCATATTGCATGCACCAAGAAATTCTGTAAAGAGAGTTTTTTAAAAATGAATACAATTAAGTCAGCATAGAGAGTAGTTTCAAAAACTAATGAAATAAAGTATGTATAGAAATTATTTTCTCAAATTAATTAAACAAAGCGTATGTAGAGCTGGTTAACATTACACTGAAATGTTTTATATCACAATTAATTCTCATTTCTAGTTCTGCTCGTATGCGTTTTTAAGAAATTAAAATTGTATCAGTAAGTTACTCAGTAAGTTACTCAGTAAGTTTTAACTTTCCTTTTAAAAGAAGATCTTTTAAATTTGTAATAAAAAACATATTTTAACATACTCTCTTTCTACTTGCTGTACGCGTTTGTCTGCGAAGCGTCAGTCAGTCCCTGTGTTTAATACAACTTTACTATTCGCTCTTTTGTGTCTCATGAAATGTTCCCTTGAAAGCTATTGATAGTGGAACTACAATTTGTGTGAAAATTATGGCTGTGTCGTTCCATAAAAAATAGGAAATTTTGGGATGGTTTTAGGATTTGGGAAATTAAAAATGATAATATAAAAATAATAATAATAATAAAAACAAATCTTTTCAATCTCACAAAGATCAGAATTTTAATAACACATTTTAAAAAATTCATTCAAATATCTTTTAAAAAACAAACAAACAAACCAAACACCAACAACCAACAAATTTTTTTTTAAAATTTCAATCATAGTCGAAGAGTTCACAAAATTAATTTGAACATTTACACAATTTTGTTTTTCTTGAAATTTATTACACACAGAAGGTGAATGTTTGGAGGCTATACATGTTCACCACAATACGCTGTACCTAAACCAAACCCTATCACTAAACTAACCCAAACCCTATCACTAAACTAACCCAAACCCTATCACTAAACTAACCCAAACCCTATCACTAAACTAACCCAAACCCTATCACTAAACTAACCCAAACCCTATCACTAAACTAACCCAAACCCTATCACTAAACTAACCCAAACCCTATCACTAAACTAACCCAAACCCTATCACTAAACTAACCCAAACCCTATCACTAAACTAACCCAAACCCTATCACTAAACTAACCCAAACCCTATCACTAAACTAACCCAAACCCTATCACTAAACTAACCCAAACCCTATCACTAAACTAACCCAAACCCTATCACTAAACTAACCCAAACCCTATCACTAAACTAACCCAAACCCTATCACTAAACTAACCCAAACCCTATCACTAAACTAACCCAAACCCTATCAATAAACTAACCCAAACCCTATCACTAAACTAACCCAAACCCTATCAATAAACTAACCCAAACCCTATCACTAAACTAACCCAAACCCTATCACTAAACTAACCCAAACCCTATCACTAAACTAACCCAAACCCTATCACTAAACTAACCCAAACCCTATCACTAAACTAACCCAAACCCTATCACTAAACTAACCCAAACCCTATCACTAAACTAACCCAAACCCTATCACTAAACTAACCCAAACCCTATCACTAAACTAACCCAAACCCTATCACTAAACTAACCCAAACCCTATCACTAAACTAACCCAAACCCTATCACTAAACTAACCCAAACCCTATCACTAAACTAACCCAAACCCTATCACTAAACTAACCCAAACCCTATCACTAAACTAACCCAAACCCTATCACTAAACTAACCCAAACCCTATCACTAAACTAACCCAAACCCTATCACTAAACTAACCCAAACCCTATCAATAAACTAACCCAAACCCTATCACTAAACTAACCCAAACCCTATCACTAAACTAACCCAAACCCTATCACTAAACTAACCCAAACCCTATCACTAAACTAACCCAAACCCTATCACTAAACTAACCCAAACCCTATCACTAAACTAACCCAAACCCTATCACTAAACTAACCCAAACCCTATCACTAAACCTAACCCACACCCTAAAACCTATCACTAAACCTAACCCACACCCTAAAACCTATCACTAAACCTAACCCACACCCTAAAACCTATCACTAAACCTAACCCACACCCTAAAACTAATAGTGCGATATCTGAGCTTGTGGTTCAGGGTTCGATTTTCAGTTGGGTAGTCTTTTCTTATGTTTTTTAAAAAAAAACATAAATTGATAATTAATTTGATGGGTTGTCCCTGACAGAATCACATTTCAGGTTTAGTGATAGCTTTAAGGTTGTGGGTTAGATTTAGTGATTGGTTTTAGGGTGTGGGTTAGATTTAGTGATTGGTTTTAGGGTGTGGGTTAGGTTTAGTGTGATTTTAGTTTTAGGGTTATTAGGGATAGTTTAGGGATAGTTACTCCTTTATTCAATTTTTTTATCCCCTTGCTTTTATTTGCGTCTCAATAGCCAGTGCCTATTTATTTCATTCCAATTTCAAATAAGATGTAAACCTGCAAATAGCAGTTCCCGAGATGCCACGTCAGTCAGAAGACATCACATAAAGATCTCTCCAGATCAAACACAGACATTTTGCGCCAGAAAGCCGCTGTTAGACTGTTAGCACTACAAATAACATCATTCATGACATCGCGTATTTCTGTTTCACAGCTATGACCAGGCAGATTGAAACTTATCAACTAAGTCAAAAGTCTTCAGATGCTGCACAGACTTCCGTGACATGACTCTCAAGACGTTAAGATACAAACATCAGCTTAGAGACAGGGCGAATATTGTTGCAGTCATTTGGGTCCAGGCCACATTTCTTTAGCAGCAACTTAACAACAGCCGCTCTGAAGTGACGTCTGACTGAGGAGGGGGGCTGAATGCGGCTATTCACACTGTCGACCTGTGCATGATGCAAGACTCTCAAACAGTCTAAACAATTTTTGGTTGAAATCGAGTCAACAGTGGAAGATGTGAGTTTAGGTTTAGGTGCTCAAAATGAGACGCTTCTGCAGTTCATCTGAAATTAGAAGTAACTCCACAGAGGGTTGACTTTAAGCACATACTCCATAAAGTGCGACACGCTGCGTTCCCCCTAAAGCTCTTCCTTATGGTTTACAACTTGTCTGTGAAGAACTTACTTATTTCTGCTGCAGTTTGCTCACCTCTCAATGACTCTCATATCAGGATAGTCAGGAGAATAAAACTATTTTTCCATTTCACGACCATTTCTTCTCAGCTAGACGCCGAACCTACTTATGTTTCTGTGGGAGTGGGAGTAGGAGTGTACCAAGAGGATTTAGGATTCAGACTGTTATTAACAAACTTTTTGTTGTTTTTGTTTACATTGGGGCATATGTAACCAACAGAGAAGTAAGTGCCCATTTGTAGGCGACGCGCTTTTCTATATCAGCAGGTGTTGACTTCATTAACTTTGTTTATCTGGAGCTGTGAGTCATGTTATAATGTAGAGCGCTGGTTTGTGGATTTAAGGCTTATATTTTGAAATTAATCCACAAAAATAGTTTACAGTTTGTGAATTAATTTTCAGCAAGTAAAAAATCAAAATCCCTTCTAAAAGGCGTATACTTTTTTTGTTTCGTTATTTACGTATATTTTTTACATATCCCTTAAACAAACTCGTGTCGTATATTCACTTAGTAACTCTTACTTGAAAAACGTTTCTTATCTTATCTTATCTTATCTGTTTACAGACGCTCCTTCTATACAGAAGATTATTGCGTCCTACGCTTATCTATGGTTTGTGTTTAGTCCTGCATTTTTATTAGAGATTTAAATGTTGATAAAGTGTTGGTTTTCCTGGATTCTTCAGGCAACCCATTCCACGCCCGAATTCCGGACGGGAAGAAGGAAAACTTGTATGTGTTTGTTCTTGCATACGGAATAAGAAAGGTGTTTTTATCCTTATGTCTATCTGAGGGTTGTATTAAGTTATCTTTGTGTTGTATTTCTAAATTAGAATTAATAGCTTTATGTATGATTACTACTTTGCTCTTGGTTCTTCTATCCTCTAGTGTTTCAAGGTTTAATGATTTAACTAATGGTGTTATTCTTGTCAGTTTCGAATATTCTCCAGTAATGAATCTGGCAGCTCTTTTTTGAATTTGTTCTAGTTTATCAATGTTTTCTTTGGTGGATGGGTCCCATACAGAAGATGCATATTCTAGTACAGTTCTCACCAAAGTGAGGTAGCATTTTAGTTTTATATCTCTATTACATTTGTTAAAGTTCCTTTTTTTATAAAGCCTAAGGTTTTGTTTGATTTTTTAATAACTTCATTGACATGGGGATTCCATGATAGTTTCTCATTTATTAAGACTCCTAAGTATTTTGCATCTTTAGTTTGGGTCAGTTCTTTTCCATGAATGTAATATTTTGAATTTATTTGTTTCTTTTTCTTTGTTACTCTTAACAGTTGACACTTTTCTGGGTGGAAAGACATACTCCAGTTAGTTTCCCATTTTATCAATTCATCTAAGTCTTTTTGTAAAATTTTGCTGTCTTGTTCTGATTTAATTGTTCTATATATTATACAATCATCAGCAAATAACCTAACTTTTGTACCTGTTGAGATGTTGTTGGCTATGGCGGATTAAGGGGGGGGGGCTGAACGGGCTAAAGCCAGGGACCCCCGATGATTTAGGGCCCCCAAACTTAGCATATTTTATAAGAAATGTGGACAAATGTATACATGAACTGCTGAAAATATGATAAATTAATAAAATCTCATCTATTAAAATGATCTCTTTTCCCACACGATAGTCTTAGCAGTCAAAAAACCTGATTTGATAGGCTCAATAACAGAAATTATTAAAGAATATTATATATATTTTTAAATTTGACAACCCTAATTGAGCTCTCGTGGCCGAATGTGAAGTACTATGGCTTGTGGTGCAAGCGGTGGCGGGTTCAATCCCCGGGTGGGGTGTGAGTTTTTTTTTCATGTGTTTTTTAATTTTATTAATTGTCTTTTACACTCAATTTTATGATACCGACAAAAAGTTATTTCTTCGAATTCGGTTTCTTCATAAATAATCATTTTGGATGAATATTTACAAGTTACAGTCTTATATTAGCTGCTAGCAATCATTTATTAAGCACAGTTCCTTGTGGAACTCCTGAGTTAACCTTTATTGGTGCAGATTTAGATCCATTAATTATTACAGTTTGCTCCCTGCCCAAAAGGAAGTCTTGGATCCAGTGATGTAAGGAACCTGAGATTCCAAAGTAGTTAAGTTTTTTAAGTAAACTAAGGTGGTGAACTTTGTCAAATGCTTTTGAGAAGTCTAGTAATATTGTATCTATTTGATCATTTTTGTCCAAGCCTTTTGATAGTTCATCTATTAAACCTATTAATTGTGTTTCACATGATCTGTTTTTTCTAAAGCCGTGTTGATGTGGGCATAGGGCATTATATTGTCAAGGTGGTTAACTATTCTACTATATATTATGTGTTCTAGTAATTTACAGGTGATACTAGTAAGTGATACAGGCCTGTAATTTCTTACTATCAACTGACTCAAATGTTAAGTTTTCTCATTGTCTCCCCAGATGCCTTCAGATTTGAAATCTAAAGATGCCCCACAGCGTGCCTGGTAATCGGATTTTGTCTCGCTACATCTCTATTGCGTAAGATAAAATTATCTCGTTTATTTAGCTTGCCATTTCGACTTTTTATAAATTTGAAATTTCTGACACTCGGACGCCGTGATAGCGTGAACCTCTAAAATTTCAAATCAGATAACAGAAGGAGACCATTGACGCCATGTCTTTGTTATCAGTGATCGAGTTTTGTTCCATTCCTAAGTCACTTGTTAATTCTTCTTTTGTCCTGATCGTCACAGTGATGGCCATTTCCTGTTGTCAACGATCGGCCTTAAAAAAAGAAAAAAAATAAATAATGATTTTTAAGAATACACGTAACCCATTTATCACGCACTAAATAAATAAACTTCATTTTTTCCGTATTGCATTATGACTTTAAAAATCTAAATTTTAAATCACAAAGTTGAAGTTGATTTTTTCCCATTTCACAAAAGAGATGATTTCGGCTCAAAATTTGTTTAGAATATTATTTGGCTGTGACTGCTACTCCGTAAAATTTTTGTGACTCAAGTGCGCAGTATCTTTAAAATGCTAATTTATTTATTTATAGGTATTTAAAAAAAATATATATAATAATCATAATAATGAAATAGTTAGCAACTCTATTCTCAATATAAAATATCAGCAGTTCTCAAATTAAAGTTTAGTATGGTTGTTGGTAATATCATTATCATATCAATTGAAATGACGTACATATAAGTTGTAAATGTGTTTTTAAGTTTTAGAAATCGGAGGAAAGTCAGAATCACGGGAAAATAGTGGGGGATCGTGTTAGGAGACGATAATTATTTTTCAGATATAAAAATAGAAAATCCTTCTCTTAATTACGGTGCCACTTTTAAATAGGCACCTAAATATATTCTTGATATGTCTACCAACAGCTTCATAAATCACATCTGTCGCTCTGCCTACTATGCCATTCGTCAGATCAGCTCAATCCTTCATTACGTAACCGTTAGTGCCACAAAAACTATAGTCTGTGCTCTTGTTCTAGCTCGTATGGATTACTGCAATTCTCTTCTGTCAGGTGCGCCAAAACAATGCATTGAAAAACTACAGAAAGTTCAAAATTCAGCTGCCAGATTAGTTCCAAAGGCAAAAAAAACATGACCATGTTACTCCGCTACTTTACTCACTTCATTCGCTACCTATACAAGCCCGAATTAATTACAATCTGGCCGTTCTCTGTCACAACTTCTTTTCTGACTCATGCCCTTCATATCTTACTGAGCTTCTGTCGGTCTACTCCCCAAGTCGTCAGCTACGCTCTTCTGCAGACACGTGCATTCTCTGTGTTCCTAAAACACGAAAAAAAAACATTTGGCTAAAGGTCATTCTCTTTTTATGCCGCCTAACAATGGAATTCTCTACCATTGCACATCCGGAGTATTTCATCTACCAAGTCCTTTAAGACTGCACTTAAGACACATCTTTTCAAAATTTATTTTCAAAATTAAAGAAACACCATTTCTTTTTAATGATTAACTTTGCTTATGTGTATTGTACTGTTTATTTATGTAGTTATTATTTACAGAATGTATATTTAAATTATTATATGTATGTTATTATCTCCATGTAAAGCGCTGTGAGCCCGGCTCCTTGCTGGGAAACAGCGCTATAAAAATTACCAATTTATAATTATTATTATTGACGTGTAATTTAATGTGATGATTTCCTGAGTATGGAAATTGATATCATGTCGCGAGAAAATGTGAACTCGATGTCGCCACGCATGGATATTGACAGAAACGCGTGATGTGTCAGAAAGTAGTGCTAGTGTCACTCTATTTGACGCGAGATCTCTCACATGAATCGTTCTGTCAACAAAGTCGCGAAGTATTTTAAAAAAAATAAAATAACAACTGTTTGTGAGAGTTTCTGGAATTATTAATATGACTTCCGGTACTTGAGTTGAAGAGAGAGTATTCTCCACCTGACACTGACACTCAAGTTTTAAAAATGCACAGGAATACCGGCTTATAGCACAGGAATACCGGCTTATAGCACAGGTATACCGGCTTATAGCACAGGAATACCGGCTTATAGCACAGGAATACCGGCTTATAGCACAGGTATACCGGCTTATAGCACAGGAATACCGGCTTATAGCACAGGAATACCGGCTTATAGCACAGGTATACCGGCTTTATAGCACAGGTATTACCGGCTTATAGCACAGGAATACCGGCTTATAGCACAGGAATACCGGCTTATAGCACAGGTATACGGCTTATAGCACAGGAATACCGGCTTATAGCACAGGTATACCGGCTTATAGCACAGGTATACCGGCTTATAGCACAGGAATACCGGCTTATAGCACAGGAATACCGGCTTATAGCACAGGTATACCGGCTTATAGCACAGGAATACCGGCTTATAGCACAGGAATACGGCTTATAGCACAGGAATACCGGCTTATAGCACAGGAATACCGGCTTATAGCACAGGAATACCGGCTTATAGCACAGGAATACCAGCTTATAGCACAGGAATACCGGCTTATAGCACAGGAATACCGGCTTATAGCACAGGAATACCGGCTTATAGCACAGGAATACCGGTTTATAGCACAGGAGTACCGGCTTATAGCACAGGAGTACCGGCTTATAGCACAGGAGTACCGGCTTATAGCACAGGAATACCGGCTTATAGCACAGGAGTACCGGCTTATAGCATACATCTTCATATATGATGTCTGGTTGTGGCTTGGGGTGTGACAGAAGCTATAACTTTGAAATATATTCTAGTCTATATGTAGTGAGAATTATATGAACATTTTATCTGCATTCTTCAATTGCAATACCAAAGAGTCAACCTGAATTAATTTTTTTTTCTATTTTATAATTAATTTAGTATTTTATAACCGACTAAATTTTTTTTTACAATAGACTTTGAAATTATCTTTTCAGTCAGCTGATCTAAAAATGAACATCTCCCCCTCCCAATTACCGTATTTTCATGCATATTTCCCGCGGGTTGTACCCAGTGCTGCCAGCGCTAAGTTTTTCAACCTAGATCTAGGTTTTTTCGACCTTGTCTAGGTTTCTAGGTTTTTTATTTAAAAAATTGTCATAACCTAGGTTTTTCTTTAAAAAATGAATTAAAGTATGTTAAAGTACAAATATTATTAAATTTGTGTTAATAAATCCTAAGTAAATTCAATTTTTCAATAATAAAATTAAGCAGCAGGTGGCAACAATTTTTTCAGCCGCTCTGGCATGTTACATGATATCTATGGCTCGATTCCACATAATTCGAAATGTGGCACTGCTGTGTTGTCATCTATCTAAAGAAATCTGGTACACGATAAAACAGCTTGAATGAGCCAAAATATTCAATTTTATTAGACTTTATGACAACTTAACAGCTCTACCATTTTCTTCTGCTTGCGTTGAGAGAATATTCTCTCAAGTATACATGGTATAGACCAAAGATAATCTAATACAACGCTCAGATAGACATAGTTATAAAATTTCCTATTCCGTATGCAAGAACAAACACATACAAATTCTCGTTCTTCCGTCCGGAATTCGGAAGTTGAATGAGTTGCCTGATCAAACGAGGAAAACCAACACTCTATCAACATTTAAAACTCAAATGTACATACAATACGAGACATAAACAATGGATAAAGTTATGACTCAATAATCTTCTGTATAAAAAAGGAACGTTTGTATTTGATAAAATAAGAATGGTTCCAAGAATGCTGATAAGATTGTCATTTATATGGAAGATGACATAAGTGATGAATAAATGCAGGTGTAAGTATAATTTACAAATACTTGTAGTACAAACGAATACCTTAGGGGCGTTCATAAAAATGACGACATGCATCTAGGGGAGAGCGAGGGGGTTACACTTTTGTGAGATGTGTTACAAGGGGTGGGGGGTGTTTAAGAACTGTGACGTCACATCAAAAACGCGAAAATTTAAATGAAAGCTCCATTTAAATATTTGATGGCTTACAATTAATTCAATGACGTTTTAAATGGCTTCCGTGTGTTACGATATTAGACTGTAGCCTCGTGCTAAATATACACTTAAATGAAAATAAAATGATTTGAAACATGTTCATTTTCAAATAATAATTATTTTTTAAAAATTTTCTGAATTTTTTTTGGAGAGAGAAGCTTTGTGACGTCATATTTGTTTATTTGTAGCCTGTCTAGTTTTTTTTCGGATCTAGGTTTTTTTGGACGTGTTGGCTAGGTTTTTCCCAAATTTGTCGCTAGCAGCACTGGTTATACCAGATTTTACAAACCCCGCACCCCCCCCATGCGGGGTATATCCGTGGGCGGGGTATCTGAATTTTTTTAAACTGAAAAATGAATCAATGGCGCTATTACTTGCAAAACACGAATATAAAATTAGATTCTGTGTAACTTCTGGTATTATACGTGTCTCCCCGGTTAACCTCGGAATCGAATAGTCCAGTTTAAACCGGTTTGAAAGCATTTACCGTTCATGTCGTAAATTTAATATTTTGTATAACGACTGCAGTTGTCTGATGAGATGGTGTAACGGAAATAAAACAAACCCGTAAAAACAAAGTTTTTGACTATAAATCCCTTATATGTTCGTTCGTCCGTCGATACGACGAGGACCACTCTAGTCATCCGAGGGTTTTCTGTGCGTGCGCAGATGGCTGATTAGGCCGATCCTTGCACGAAAGGTTCGGGAACAGAAGGGACAGGGGGCGAGTGCGACATCTCCTGGAGGGTTGACAGCATGGGCCTTTCGGGCTTGCCTCTTCTTTTCTGCGGCGGTAATCCGGTTTGCCTCACATGACCTGGCACCTTCGTGGATGGAAGAGCGCCAGGTGGATCGGTCCATTGCAGCTCGTTCCCACGTGTCTGGATTTATGGCAAACGCTTTCATTGAGGCTTTCAGTGTGTCTTTGAAGCGTTTCTTTTGCCCACCGTGGGACCGCTGGCCATACTGGAGCTCACCATAGAAGATTCTCTTTGGCAGTCTCTCGTCTGGCATTCGGACAACGTGCCCTGCCCAGCGAAGCTGGGACTGCATCAGGAGGGTGAAGATGCTGGGGAGACCTGCCTTGGTCAGTACCACTGTGTCTGGAATTTTGTTCTGCCACTTTATGCCGAGAATCTTCCTGAGGCTTGTTATATGAAAGTGGTTCAGCTTTCTTGCATGGCGCTGATAAACAGTCCAAGTTTCACAAGCATAAAGCAGTGTGGGGAGCACCACTGCCCTGTACACTTTCAGCTTGGTCTGGATGGTAATGCCTCTTCTGTTCCAGACATTAGGGTACAACCTGCCAAAAGTGGAGCTGGCTCTGGCAATTCTGACGTTCACTTCGTCATCGATGGTGACATTTTGAGACAGTGTGCTGCCTAGGTATGTGAACCGGTGCACTGTATTGAGTCTCTGGCCGTTGACAGTGATGTTGGGCTCTACGTAGGGTCTTCCAGGCGCAGGCTGATGGAGGACCTCAGTCTTCTTGGTGTTGATTGACAGACCAAAGTTTGTGCAGGCACTGGAGAACAGGTTTACACTGCGTTGCATGTCGGCTTCTGAGACAGCGTTGAGGGCACAGTCATCAGCGAACAGCAGGTCTCTGATGATGTCTGTCATAACCTTGGTTTTTGCCTGGAGCCTCCGAAGGTTGAACAGCTTGCCATCTGTGCGGTATTTCAGGTTGACACCAACATCCTCGTCTCTGAAGGCCTCTGTCAGCATGGCGGAAAACATGAGGCTAAACAGTGTTGGTGCCAGGACGCAGCCCTGCTTGACTCCGTTTGTGACTGGGAAAGGATCAGAAAACTCCCCGCTGTCCTGGACTCTGGCCTGCATGCCTTCATGGAATTGTTGCACCAAGACGATGAATTTCCTTGGGCAACCGTACTTGGCCATGATCTTCCACAGACCCTCTCTGCCAACAGTGTCAAAGGCCTTGGTCAGGTCGACATAGGTGGAGAACAGATCAGAGTTCTGCTCCTGACATTTCTCCAGCAGCTGCCTGGCAGCGAACACCATGTCGATGGTTCCTCGCTCTTTTCGGAATCCACACTGACTTTCAGGCAGGAGTCCTTGGTCAAGGTGCACTGTGAGGCGGTTGAGCAGGATTCTGGCGAGGATCTTTCCTGCAATAGAAAGCAGGGATATGCCTCTGTGGTTGTCACAAGCCTGTCTACTTCCTTTTCGCTTATATAGATGTATGATGGTGGCATCTTTGAAGTCCTGCGGGATCGTCTCTTGCTTCCATATTAAGAGAAACAGCTCATGGAGCCTTTCAGTCAGGGCTGTTCCCCCCTCCTTGTAGACCTCAGCTGGTATGGCGTCAGAGCCAGGTGCTTTGCCACTGGAGATAAGATAGATTGCTTTCTGGGTCTCGAGCAAGGTTGGTGGGTCATCCAGTGCTTTGTTTGTGGGCACTTGGGGTAGACGATTGATGGCTTCGTCGTTGATTGTCGAAGGGCGATTTAGGACGTCATCGAAATGTTCGACCCATCTCTCCAAGATCTTCTCTTTGTCTGTGATTAGAGTGTTACCGTCTGCGCTGAGGAGGGGGCTTGATCCTGAGGGCGTGGGGCCATATACTTCTTTCAAGGCGTCGTAGAAGTTTTTATAGTCACGCCTGTCTGCATAGCCTTGGATCTCGTCAGCTTTGTTGCCGAGCCAATCGTCCTGCATCTGACGGAGCTTCTGCTGAACAGTCTTGCGTATGTTGTTGAGTGCATCTCTCCTTGCCGTGGACTTGGGGTTATTGATGTATGCTTGGTGAAGGTGGTGTTTCTCATCCAATAACTGCTTGATGTCTTCGGAGTTCTCATCGAACCAGTCCTTATGTTTCCTGGTCTGGGGCCCCAGGGTCTCTGTAGCTGTGGAGTAAATCAGCTCTCTGAGTGATGCCCAGTCTGCCTCCACGCTCTGGTTTCCCGGAGAGGTGGATTTCAAGCACTTTTCCAGAGCATCTACAAAGGACTGTTTGCAGCTGTATGGATGACAAAAGTGACTTGCGCGGTGAATCCCTTATATATGAGTCATAACTAACAGTATTGATTATTTTCAAACGCGACAAGCATTTACAGACTGAATCTGTCTTAACTCAACTTTGCTTCATAACCCTGGAGGGGGGGGGGAGAGGGGGGGAAGTCTGGTCACCGATTCGCTTGACCGAGCTCAGCGTGACACGTAAAATGTAAACAAAAGCACGCCGTACTTCGATGGGTCGCCTCAACGCGTCAACTCAAACTTTTCACATGGAAAAAAAAACAATAACAAACAGTGAATTTGAATTACATACGTTATATAAGGATAAACTAAAAATGCATTAATTTAATTACGGTACGTTTGATCATCTGAAATTTTGATACGATGCATTGTTAGGTGAGACGGGTCCCGTGTGCCAAATTTCAGCTCGATCGGATCACGGGAAGTGGGTCATTTTTGACTTTTGTTTTTCCGCCCGCCCATGAGATGACGACAGAGAGAGCGAGAGAGAGAGACGGCCGCGAAGTTAATATAAGGGATTTAATAAAACAAACCCGTAAAAACAAAGTTTTTGACTATAAATCCCTTATATATGAGTCATAACTAACAGTATTGATTATTTTCAAACGCTACAAGCATTTACAGACTGAATCTGTCTTAACTCAACTTTGCTTCATAACCCTAGGGGGGTGGGGGCGAGTTCAGCATGACACGTAAAATGTAAACAAAAGCACGCCGGTACTTCGATGGGTCGACGTCAAAGCGTCAACTCAAACTCTCACGTGGGGAAAAAAAACAATAACAAACCGTGAATTTGAATTACATACGTTATATAAGGATAAACTAAAAATGCATTAATTTATTTACGGTACGTTCGATCGATCTGAAATTTTGATACGATGCATTGTTAGGTTAGACGGGTCCGTGTGCCAAATTTCAGCTCGATCGGATCACGGGAAGTGGGTCATTTTTCGACTTTTGTTTTTCACACCCGCCCAAGACAGAGAGAGAGACGCCGGTGAAGTTAATATAAGGGATTTAAAAATAGTGCACACTTGTTTACGTTTAGTCAATCGAATAAGATATCAAAATTATAATTTTATAATTATCTATAATATTTTTATTAAAATAAACAATTACTTTTTAAGTAATAAACGATATTTTTGTATGCATGGTATTGATAGAGTTGTGAAAATATAGTACGGTAAGTACATCTCCTAGAGTGGTTCATCGTGATATTGATTGTGCGGGTATAAGCCTGGGTGGGTTATACCACAATTTTTTTACAGGATCTAAAAATTCTGCGGGGTATATGCGTGGGCGGGTTATCTGAGTGTGCGGGGAATATGCGTGAAAATACGATAGTAGGAAACATTTCTTTCAATCGACTGAAACTTTTTAATTTCTTTTTAATCGACACATTAAAAAAATAAGAAGAAACAACGACTTGTAAAATGTTGTTATTTGTAAAAATTAGAAAATCAATTATCTTATACACTGACCATAAAGGCATATTGATTTGACAAGTCCTTTGGAACACTTTATTTTAGGCTATAGCATGTTGGTATAAGAAGCCATCCTTCATCCTCCCTCCTCTTGGCTATCATTGCTTTCAATATGTCTATATTCTATATATATAATTCTCTTCGTGGTCGGACCCTGCGAGACACCAAGCTGCAAGTATGATCAACAGATACTAATTTTAGAAAGCAGCGCACCAAATTACTGCACCAATGCATCAAAAGGTGTGCAAATTAAATATGCGCTGTAAAAAAATATTATATGACGTCATTGTTTTCGCTGATATTTTAATTTTGTAAAAAGGGAACCCCTATTGTACAATACTTTGTGTGCATTTCAGAAAGTTTAATATTTCGTATTGATCAAACAAAGACAAGTTAGTTGATTCTGTTCCACGAAGTGCTAAAACATGCATGCAGCAAAATAAGATTGTAGAAATGATGGGACCCAGTTTGTTGCGATTTTTTTGAATTTTTCTTCTAAATGATGAGTCCAACTGCTCATCTATAGAAACTGCTTTGGCTTCCAATAAAGCAAATAAAATTGCTTGCATCTTCATGAGAGCCTTTGTGCCATAATGTGCTTTGCAGGTTGCTACGTGCATCTTCGTTGAAATCTTTATATTTTGTACAAGGGTTGATGACAAATACCCACTGAACTCATAGAATTGCTTTTTGCAGAAACAACACGCAATATTTGCAAAAGGCACCTACTAACATTTGCGAGTATACAAGCCACGGTGAATAGTCTGATAACAATACATAAATTAAAACTAAAAACTCTATTTCCCTCACTGTCAGCTCTAAAATCATAATTTTTATCAAGGGTGCAACAATCACGAATCAGCTGCAATTTCAACTTATTTGAAAGGTCGTATGTCCAGACATAACTTCCAAGATCCAATTTAGGAAATGAATAAGTGTCAGCGACAATCAAATTAGGAACAGTTGCTTCAGTTGTGTCTGGCTTTTGAACGTATACTGTTGTCCTCAATGCCAATGATAAGTCAGATGCTGCAGACGCCCCAAAATCTTCTAATAACGGCATTTCGGAATCCCGCTATTGGTCTACTTTTCGATTTTTTTTTAGCCTGTAAAAAAATTTCTGATATCCATCCTTGATAATCCTGCAGTTTCTACACGTACACTATTTCACAGCAAAATTCAATTTTCTCGTGAGAACTTAAGTTTTTAATTTATTAAACGCATTAATAAATGTTGTATTTTAGCTATTACAGCACTACTTTGTAAGTCTTATTAATTTCTAAGGCTTTTTTCGACCCTTCTTTTATACTGAACTTGAATTTAATTGAAAATTGTACCTGTATGGCATTGTCAGTTAAAATAAAAAAAGTGGGTTTTTTTTGCCCACCCCCCTGGAAAATTTCCTAGCGATGCCCATGGGTCCCTAGATATTTAAAGGTGGAGACCTCTTCCAGTTTTTGCCCGTTAACCGAATCTCATTTGTGAATTTACTATTTGCCATGACCTTGGTGTTTTCTGCATTGATTTCCATGCCATACGCCTTTGTCGTTTTCTCTAGTTTTGCTGTGAATTCTTTTAGTTCGTCATCGCTGCCAGCTAGGCCGTCTGTGTCATCGGCGAAGCGTAGGTTGGTTATAATCCTCCCTCCGATGCTGACTGTTCCGACATGGTTTTCTAGCACATCTGTCATAATCCTTTTAATGAAGAGGTTGAAGAGGATGGGGGAAAGTAAGCATCCTTGTTTGACACCAACAGTGGTCTTGAACAATCACATGTACATTCACTGTATTACATGTTTGAGATTAGCTCTGTCACTCCATCACATATGCATTCACTGTATTACATGTTTGAGATTAGCTCTGTCACTCCATCACATATACATTCACTGTATTACATGTTTGAGATTAGCTCTGTCACTCCATCACATATACATTCACTGTATTACATGTTTGAGATTAGCTCTGTCACTCCATCACATATACATTCACTGTATTACATGATTGAGATTAGCTCTGTCACTCCATCACATATACATTCACCGTATTACATGTATTTACTATATATTAATTGTAATAATTACAATGCGAAAGTACCTTAAGTCTTTTAAATATATAGGATTGAAGTTTGCTGGGCTCCCACATCAAATAAATATATAAATACTCTTTGTTCACAGCGTCCGAAATGGCAACACCCGAAAGGGCAACAACCGAAAGGGCAGCATTCGGAAGTGTACAAAAAAGAGGATTCTCGGGCAACACTAACTGACAAAGAGAAGCAGCGTGGTGACTCCCCCCCCCCACCAAAAAAATATAATCGTGGGTTCTTAAACAATTAAAAAACAAACCCTTAAAAACAAAGTTTTTGACTATAAATCCCTTATATATGAGACATAACTAACAGTATTGATTATTTTCAAACATTTACAGACTGAATCTGTCTTAACTCAAGTTTGCTTCATAACCCTAGGGGGGGGGGAGGGGAAAAGTCTGGTCATTGATTCGCTTGACCGAGCTCAGCGTGACACGTAAAATGTAAACAAAAGCACCCCGGTGCTTCGATGGGTCGCCTCAACGTGTCAACTCAAACTTTGACGTGGAGAAAAACAATAACAAACAGTGAATTTGAATTACATAAGTTATATAAGGATAAACTAAAAATGCATTAATTTAATTACGGTACGTTCGATCGATCTGAAATTTTGATATGATGCATTGTTAGGTGAGACGGGTCCGTGTGCCAAATTTCCGCTCGATCGGATTACGGGAAGTGGGTCATTTTTTACTTTTGTTTTTCCGCCCGCCCGCCCATGAGATGATGAGATGACGACAGACAGAGACGGCCGCGAAGTTAATATAAGGGATTTAATAAAACAAACCCGTAAAAACAACGTTTTCTACTATAAATCCCTTATATTTTAGTCATAATTAAAAGTATTGATTATGTTTCAACGCCACAAATATTTACGGACTGACACCGAGTGATGTCCCCTGTCTTTTAACGGGGGATGGGTCGTGAGGGGGTGTCGGCACGACGGTCGACGTCTAAGCGTCAACTCAAACTCACGTGGAAAAAAACAATAACAAACCGTGAATTTGAATTACATACCTCATATAAGGATAAACGAAAATGCATTAATTTAATTACGGTACTTTCGATCGATCTGAAATTTTCATACGATGCATTGTTAGGTTAGACGGGTCCGTGTGCCAAATTTCAGCTCGATCGGATCACGGGAAGTGGGTCATTTTCGACTTTTGTTTTTATGTCCCGCCCGCCCATGAGATGGTGGGATGACGACAAACAGACAGACAGAGACGGCCGCGAAGTTAATATAAGGGATTTAAAAATGATTTAATACTAAAAATATAAACGTATAGTGGGAAAAAGACGAAAGGGTTGAAATAATGAAGATAGAGAAAGTGAAAGAAGTTGAGTTGGGGACAAGTAAAAGAGAATGATAATGCTTAATACATAGAAAATTGGATGCAAGAAATTAAACTTTTCCGTTAAAAAAATAGTGAAAATCTACATGGCGAAGTTGTTAGTGTGTCTAGCAGTTAGTGCTGTACCAGATAGTGCTGTACCAGATAGTGCTGTACCAGATAGTGCTGTACCAGATAGTGCTGTACCAGTTAGTGCTGTACCAGATAGTGCTGTACCAGATAGTGCTGTACCAGATAGTGCTGTACCAGATAGTGCTGTGCCAGATAGTGCTGTACCAGATAGTGCTGTACCAGATAGTGCTGTACCAGATAGTGCTGTACCAGATAGTGCTGTACCAGATAGTGCTGTACCAGATTACATTTTTTGAAGTTAATATTATTAGGGCTCTACCAGTCAGCCGGATTTGACCAGATTTATGAAGTGAAATCCTGCCGAAGCCGGATTTGTAAAAATGGCCGGATTCCCAATTTTCCGGAGCCAGAGCCAAAATCCGGTACACCCATACTTGCAGTGAATTCCAAAGTAGTAATGCGGCATTTTTTAAAAGCTCCTATCTCACGAATATTCTTGTTGGTTTGTCTCAAGAAGGAAGAAGGTCCAAATTTTGAGCAGTGGTGGAGACAACTAGAGGGTTCGTATACAGGAATCAGCCCATAACTGCTACTCGGCTACTCGGCTGTACTTTTCATGTAGGAATAGGCGTCTGGCATCTTTTTCTTATCTATACAGACGCTCCTTCTATGCAGAAGATAGTTGCGTCCACAGACCATGACAGATGATCTGTTGGCAAGTGATGCAGCATTCACAGGCCACGGCTTTGTGGGTTCCACGCATTACCCAGCCGCCTAACTACATGTAGTGTTAGGTACCCATTCGGAGCGGGGTGACTCAGGGACGCCCTAGGCCCCGGGAACAAACCCTTGCCTTCGCACGGATTCGAACCCGTGACCATCGGTACGACGGTCCAGTGCGCTGCCACTCGACCACCGCGTCCCCTTTTTGTAGGTAATCTGTTGTTTAACTTACAACCATTGTGGAGAAACAAAGAACTGCACGTGTTTCAATATAATTTCGCGCTTTGTAATTGTCACAATTCGTAGAGATGTATTCTGTGAATCTAAGAAGACCCCCAGAGAGTATTTTTACAATTTTAACAACATGACTGTTGCTGGAGCAATGGAATGTGTTGCACTTGGAGTTAGCATAGGGCGAAGTTTGTCAAGAGAACTGATATCGAAGTGACAACTTAGATCAACAAGATGATTTGATTCGTCATCGATGACTCCGGATCAATGATTAATCCGAGATTTCGAACATATTTCGTAAAGGTAATACCAGCTTCACCAACTTTCGAAATATACCAACTCCAGTTCCCATCACTACAACACAATCTTTGGCCTTTTTTTTTACGTTACTTTACTGTCATAAATGTTCACCTCTAACATTGTTGTTTTTCCTCTTCAACATTTATAATCTTTAAGGTAAAACAAAAGGTAATGAGCATCATATATTGCGTTGATGGCCATCACATTTTGACAGCTACCGAAATCTTCCGGCACAGATAATTAGCATATCATTGTATAATTTATTTGACGCTGAATGCCTGAATTAATAGTTCTGTTGTGTATTTGCATTTTTGGATGTGCCTTTATTTGCCCAATAAAACTGTTTCGTTCAACGGGTCGGATGTTCATGAACTTTGAGAGCTGGTCTTGTGTCAGGAGGGCCACTTCACGGGAAGAGCGTGGGTCGCGCCCTCCTGTGGCCAGACTGGTCGGGCAGTACTCACGGCTCTCATTTGACACTTCAGTTTTGGGTGATGGAAATGGGGGGGGGAATACATTGCAAGTAAGTAGTGCCGGTAGCGACACAATCGTCATGAAAACAAAAACAACAACGAAGAGAAGAGTTCTACTAGGGATGAACCGGTCATTGCAGGCTGTGGTAACGATTTCATAGTGGGTCAAAGGTTAAAGGTTTGGAAAGGCCTGGAAAATGTTGGTCAAATTCATTTTGAGACTAGATTAGAGAGCAAAAACTGAACGATGGATTCGCTTTGGGAATATTATTTTTTTCTTTTAAATTTGTATGTTGAGCAATATGCTTGAATTTTAGAGAATATGCTACGTATAGCTATTTTTGACGATATGAAATTTCATAGGTCAATTATCTTATAAAATAACGTTGCCTACATTCATTAAAAATATAATTAATTTTGAATACTGGCAAGGATCAGTAAGCATTTTTCTGATATAACTCTGAAAAAGGGGCAACCATATCTTACATAATATGTGCTATTAGGGACGGGGTGTTTTGATTCAATGCATACATAGAGTGGTTCTCAACATGTGCATATACACATATTAGTTTGTAGCCTACGTATTTTTCAAGAAAAATTTCTCAAGCTGAGGACTGATTGAAGTCGAACACATTACGTTTGAATAAAATAACTTTCTCATAGACGGGCAATGAATTTCTATTCAAGATTTATTTTGATAGTGTGAGTAGGGAAAAGGAAACTAATTTGTACAAACAGACCTGGGATGATTTAAAAAATGATCGGGTTACTTCAGGAGATGGGGAATAAAAATATATCATTTTGCATATGTAATATATGTAAATAACCTAAGGTATCAACTTAAAAAATATTTAGAAATGAATTGTGTCCTTAGTCCTTAGGTATGCATAGCGTAGATTCCGTAGATGAACTGCGAGTATAATCATATTTGAAATTAATTATATCAATATTATTTTCAGAAGTAATATTTCAATCTAATACGAATACTTAATATATATAAAATAAAATTTCATTTGTTATGCCTAAATATCTAACTTCATATTTAGTATTTCATGTTTCAGATCTACTTTTTAAGCGCATTACTCCAAATGTAGTAATGTAATGTAACATTCTAGTTATCGATCTGTTACTGTATTTTAACATTCTAGTTATCGATCTGTTACTGTATTGTAACATTCTAGTTATCGATCTGTTACTGTATTGCAACTTTCTAGTTATCGATATGTTACTGTATTGTAACATTCTAGTTATCGACCTGTTACTGTATTGTAACATTCTAGTAATCGATCTGTTACTGTATTGTAACATTCTAGTTATCGATCTGTTACTGTATTGTAACATTCTAGTTATCGATCTGTTACTGTATTGTAACATTCTAGTTATCGATCTGTTACTGTATTGTAACATTCTAGTTATCGATCTGTTACTGTATTGTAACATTCTAGTTATCGATCTGTTACTGTATTGTAACATTCTAGTTATCGATCTGTTACTGTATTGTAATATTCTAGTTATGGATCTGTTACTGTATTGTAACATTCTAGTTATCGATCTGTTACTGTATTGTAACATTCTAGTTATCGATCTGTTACTGTATTGTAACATTCTAGTTATCGATCTGTTACTGTATTGTAAAATTCTAGTTATCGATCTGTTACTGTATTGTAACATTCTAGTTATCGATCTGTTACTGTATTGTAACATTCTAGTTATCGATCTGTTACTGTATTGTAACATTCTAGTTATCGATCTGACTGATTCCATGTCAGATTCGGGATCTTTTCCCTAAATAATTACAACGAAATTTCACGAAACGAACAATTATCTTCGCGACACACTAACATGTTCAATATTTATATATATATATATATATATATATATATCGGAAGTAATTTTTACTCTTTCCTTTATTTCCTAATTATTTATTTATTGATTCAGTGGTACCTCGTGATATGAATGCTTCAAGATACGAAAATTCCAAGCAACGAAAGACCCTTGAAGAATTTGTTCCAAGATACGGAAAAAAAGTCCAAGATACGAAAAACGCGCAGCTGACAACATTGGGCTTCAAGTGATTGCATTCAACTCGCCACCAACGGTTCTTGCGCAGTTCAATGACCTTTGACTGACTCATTTCAGAAACATTGTAAAATGCAGTCAAAAACAAGCTTCCTATGATCAACGTTTGCTAAAAGAACATTTGTAAACAAAGAATAAACAATTTTTTTTTAATCAGACAAGAAACTGTTGGTAGAAGTGAGGCAAACGAAATGAAAGGTGAAAAATTAGAACGCGCAAAACAAAACAAAAATTTAATTTTAAAAAGAAACAAAAAAATTTCTTTAATAAGTGTAAGTGTTATGTTACGTTTATTCGGTGTGCAATTGTACTAAATGTAAGTGTTTATTTAGCATTTATTCATGCAAAATATGTACATAACGTGCTATTTTCATAAAGTTAAGCGTTTCGTACGTATTGCTGTACGGTAATGTATTCTGCCATCAGTTCTCCTCCCTTATCACCTTCTCCGACACTTCGCCACATCACATCACTCAAATGGTACGTGTGTAAACATATTATTTTTTATTTATTATATTCTGTTTTTATTGTTTTAATTATTTTTTAAATAGAAATATAATTTGGACTTTTAAGGTTTGGGAAATCCTAATTTGTTTTTCTATAGTTGTCGATGATATTTTCAATTTGCAGTGTTGTTTCTTTGTGGATTGGAACGGATTAAGTATTTTACATGTAAAACTTTGTTCGATACACGAAACATCCAAGATACGAAAGTTATCCCGGAACGGATTAATTTCGTATCTCGAGGTTCCACTGTGCTTCACTAAGTGTTTTAAGGAACATTGTAGCTTTCACTTTGGGGCCGTTCATAATGTACGTCACGCTATTTTTGACCCCCTCCCTCCTGTCACAAACTGTGACAAATCTCGGGACATGCCCCCAGTGGCGTCACTAGTTGGGTGCGGTGGGGGGCGGGCCGCCCCGTGTGACACCATCACAAGGGGTGACACCAAAATGAAAAATTCTGTAAGTTCCCGTTTTTTGCCACTGGAAAACTATGGGTTAAGCCGTGAAGGGGTGACCACCATAAGCTACCGCCCCAGGTGACACCAACTCTAGTGACGCCTCTGCACCCCCCCCCCTAAAGTACGTCGCACTTTCGAAAAATATTTTTAATTAACACCTAATTAAAATATTTAATTTAATATTTAAAATACACTTCACTATTAATCTGTATAAAATCATAAAATTTCCACATAAAAGTAGGGATGTACCGGATTCAAAATTTTGAATTCTGGCTGGGGCTGAATTTGGCCGGATTTATGAAGTGAAATCCGGCTGTAGCCGGAATCAGATTTGTTTAAATAGCTGGATTCCGGATTTGCCGGAGCCATTATGAATCTTTATATATACATTAGGGATCTACCGGCCAGCCGGATTTATGAAGTGAAATCCTGCTGGATCCGAAGCCGGAGACTGATTTTTTAAAATAGCCGGATTCCGGATTTACGGAGCTGGAGCCAAAATCCCGTACACCCACACTTAAAAGAACTACCATATTATTAAAATGACTTTAATAGTAGAATAGTTAATTGTCAACAGTTTTCACAGTTATTCAAGGAAACAGTAACTCAATATAGATCGAATTTGAAAACAAAAATTGCAAAAAATTAGACTTGATATTTATATAATATGCATCATTTATCTGCTATCTTTTCATTTACAATGGGTGAGGTCAGAGGTCAAGTTTTCGATAATCTTCCGATTATGCATTCTATTGACACAGGATAAGAAGTAGAATAGCGAAACTTGACCTCAATCAGAGATTAAATAATAAATGAGTAAAATGTAAAAAAAATCTTTTTTTAAAAAAAGGGCACGCTTTTATTTACAAACATTTACAGACTGAAACGCGCTGATCTCCCCTGCCCTTGATGTAAACACGGGAATTTGGTAAACGAGGGCTGGAGTGAAACCAGTGAGCCATGGAGGTAAACTCTAGCAGACGACTATACATTCTAAATAGTGATAAATAGAGATAAACTAAAAATTGATTAATTTAATTACGGTACATTCGATCGATCTGAAATTTTGATACAATGCATTGTCATCCAAGATCTATCTGTGGTAAAATTTTGAGATCTCTAGGACCATCAAAAGTGGTTTAATTTTACGTTTCAAGATTTGAAGGAAGGATGGATGGATACAACATACAAACAGTGTGACTTAAATAAAAGCGTGTAAAATAAAATGAAACAAAACAATTT
>CALYLW010000120.1:0-25862 GCA_944989445.1 Ampullaceana balthica
CCCAGACAAGTAAAGAAGTATAGTTATTGGATAATATATAACAACTCTAACAAGCTGAAGAGTATTCTTACTGAGAACGTGTTGCTATTTAATCTAAATGTATAAACTGGAAATTCCCATGACACCAGACTAAAAATAACCTCCTAGTCTCGCATATCTGCACGGGCCCGTCATGAAAGCTCAACTTCTAAAGTGCAAGAAACCTGGGTGCAGATGAAGACAAATTACCAACGTGATTTAGGTAAATATCAAATTACCTAAGCTTTTGTCGTTGCGATGCTTCTCAAACGAGCAACAACATCATCTTTTAAATATCTACTGGGTATATATCAAGTCTAGACACATGTTTTAAAAAAAAATTTTTTATTCATCCATGCAAGGACCCTGATAGAAGAATTGTATAGCGTGAATGGTTTACCAAAAGACTTACCTTAATTCTGCAGGAACCTGTTCTGTTTAGGGATGAGGCTTTGTTTTATGTGACTGGTGATGAGAACAGACAAAATATTCCATTTTAATAATCGCAACAAAAAAACGCATTCTCTTTATTATTTCCAACTGTAATTAATAAGTTATGATTTAATGAGATTTATGGCTATTAGCTTTTCTCTCCTATGGTCACGTGAATGGCGACACTTAACTTGTTGTGATGAAACATCTGGTATAGTCCCAAGTTTAAAATCTTGGTAAAGATTGTCTGGGAGGGTGGGGGGTCAAACGATCACACCCCTGACGATTGTCCCACGGGATGTAACAGAAGACAAATTCCCTCATGGGAAAACATCATTTGGATTTGACTCCAAATTCGCCAGAAGTAACACCTCTTTATTTATTTTTCTTTCTGGGTCAAGCTAAAAGAGAAAGTGTAGTATAAAAAAGTTCACCACTTCGTTACCCTTGACTCAACGAACAAGGAGTAAACATTCCAAAACTAGTGGAAAAAAAACTCATCAACATTTGCATGTCAAGTGACGGAAATCATTTCGAAGCTGTTATTTGAATAAAAAGTTGTACATCCGTGTGTCCAGACAAGTATAGTTGTTAAAAATTATGTTTAACACTTCGATAATTTTCAACACTACACCTTCGGATAACGATTTGCAAAGAGACTTTCTCCCCCTTTCTGAAACCTAAAGCACCAATCCAGTCAGACGTCATCTGTTTAACCGATGCTACAAAACAAAACAATAAATAAGGTTTTTCAAACTTATGTGTTAAAAGTACAATACATTACAGTAGTATCTGCGTCGTAGATAATTCTCTTCAAACGAGTGTAGTTTGGACGGTTTCCTCTCTAAAGAGGTTTTTTTTCCTTCTTTTTCTTCCTTGGAATTGCCAGCCACATTAGATTTGTGTTGCCCTTCTGTATTGCAGACTTGTCATCTAATACGTTTAATTGCGCATTTATCTTATCTATTACAGACGCTCCTTCTATACTATTGTGTCCCAGGCTTTGAAACATTTTTATTTTGTGTCAGATGACGTATTTGTACATGTCATTTGAACATAAACCAACTCACAAGAGGATAGCAATACTGTCGTTTTCACAAAAAGGAATCCCGCAAGTTATCAGTAAATCCTTGCAACCCCCCCCCCACCCCACCACCCAAAAAACGACCCCCGAAGTTTCGGCTGCCAACAATCTGGTGAACCGCGAACATCGTGGGCCGACTCCAGGGTTAGATGTTCGTGACAACATAACAACCTCGCGTCTCATCGCGCTCGTCTGCTGTTAGCGTATCGTAAGAAAGTAAACAAATATGGCGGCCCGACCAGGTAGGGGAGCTAATGTGTGTCGGTATCACCTCTAAAAGGGAGAAAACTCGGATGTATTGACAGGATTTAATGACATAACCAAAAAGTCGGAGCGTATGTTGGTTAAGTTAAGTCTACAAGCGAAATGCAAATAAACAAAATGTTAAGGAAACAAACATAGATGGGATTTGTTTTCTGATGATACGAAGTTTTGGCAAGATCAAGAGCTGAAATATGTCTTAGTCTTTCTTACAGATTCAGTATTGAGGGAGTATTTGTTGTTCCAAGTTAACCTTTAAATGAAATACTTGAAATAATGAGCACGTCCTGTATAATAAAAGGCAAGTTCAGTATTGAGGGAGTATTTGTTGTTCCAAGTTAACTTTTAAATGAAATACTTGAAATAATGAGCATATCCTATAATAAAAGGCAAGTTTCTGTCCGTTCTGTCCGGTCATCTATAGCGATTGGTCCCTCAAACACATATGACTCCTACAGCCAATCATATTGAACACGTTGACGCGGACGTTCAAAACGAGTTATTTTTGGTGCAGTGTTTCTTCCAAGACTTTATTTTGAGTTATGCGCGTTGGGATTTATAGAAATAAAACAAACCCGTAAAAACAAAGTTTTTGACTATAAATCCCTTATATATGAGACATAACTAACAGTAGTGATTATTTGCAAACATTTACAGACTGAATCTGTCTTAACTCAACTTTGCATCATAACCCTAGTGGGGGGGTGGGGGGGAGGGGTGGGTAGGGGAGGGGTTGGGGGAGGGGTGGGTGGGGGAGAGGGGAAAAGTCTGGTCTCCGATTCGCTTGACCGAGCTCAGAGTGACACGTAAAATGTAAACAAAAGCGCCCGTCGCTTCGTTGGGTCGCCTCAATGCGTCAGCTCAAAATTTCACGTGGCAAAAAAACAATAACAAATGTGAATTTAAATTACATACCTCATATAAGGATAAACTAAAAATGCATTAATTTAATTACGGTACGTTCGATCGATCTGAAATTTTAATACGATGCATTGTTAGGTTAGACGGGTCCGTGTGCCAAATTTCAGTTCGATCGGATCATGGGAAGTGTGTCATTTTTGACTTCTGTTTTTCCGCCCGCCGAGCCCAAGACAGAGAGAGAGAGACGGCCGCGAAGTTAATATAAGGGATTTAAAAAGCTCTGCTTTTACGAGTTATTTATTTTTAACTATAATGAATAGTATTTTTGACGTGATGAACATGTAATGCCGGTCGAGACGGCTGTTGGAGGGGAGTTACAACATGCCACCGAACGGTGGCGGAACGTCCTTGGACGGGCTTTGTTGCTCGTTATTAAATAGTACAGCAAATTTTTTAATGTTACTTGTTGATACAATCGAAAATAAAGGTACCAAATGGCCAGCTGCCATTTGATGCTTAAGGTCATACATCATTGAATAAACGTTAAACGATTATGGTAACTCTTAAAGTTAAATGTCTTATAAATCTTAAATCATTTCTACACTTGGCACTAAGTAATCGTGGGATTTAAGGGGCTAAGATATTACCAAGATTTTCTCAACCTTTTCACGAAATTAACTCTGATGTTGGTTTAGCCACATCTGAATAAATTATAAAATAATTTCACCCGACCCCCCTCTCTTCTATTACTTATCTGCCCCCCCTATATGGGTAAAGCAACCCCCCCCACCACCACAAGCGTAACTGGGTTTTCCGCGCCCTTGGCTAATTCATTTTCGGCGCCCTTGAGAAATATGGAAAATACTAAATTATACAGAATAAATTGATAATTGAAGGATAAGCCCTCGACACCCTTGGCAACTGCCCCGATGCCAAGTCGTTGTTACGCCTCTGCACCCCCCCCCCACCACACACACACACGCTGGGATGTATCAAAGACAGAACGGTGAACGGTTAGTTAATGACTTATCACGAGGCTGCGTGCGTTGAACCAAAGAGAAGAAAGTTATCTGACAATTGCCACAGAATCAGACTAGGCTTCAGAGTTTTTTGAAAGCGTAAGTGTGAGTCAGATGTCAGAACTATTTATGTTAGATATTGGCGCTAAAACACCGCAAGTAATGTGCTTGAATTGTTTATGTTAGGTACTGAAGCTAAAACACTTCAAGTAACGTGTTTGAATTAAACGTTTATTGTTAAGGATATTCCATAGTAATGTGTCAGTTTAATGTTAGGCAGAATGTGTATTTATTTACTTTAAATATCAAGTAATTATTATTTACTTCTAATAGCTGTTGTATTAAGGTACTATTTGGAATCTAATTATTGAAGTTAAATTTAAATAAAAGTAATAGTAAATGAGCTTTTCAAATGTGGAAATTGAAAATAAATTTTAAAAATTATAAACGTTGGAGAGCATGTCTTAAAGGGTGAAAAATGAAGAAAACCCTAGTAGCACTAATCTTATCAGTTGGGGAACATAGAAAAGTCGGTCACAGAGATGAACCTTACAAACAGTCGGAGCTTCAAGTTACGTGATGCCTTAGGTAGCACTTCGTGAACACACGTTTTAAGCTCTCTTGAACCAAGGTGACTGTGCGGTCATTTAGTGATGGCATTTGTGCATAACAGTCCTTTTAACGTGACATTGCCTACAGTTCCATAAATAAACATAGTCCATTTCAGTGGCCAATTATTGATATTAAAAAGGTTGAGGAAAATGTCAATTTGCAAGTTGAAGACAAAATATTTCTGCCTTCTGTAGAGTGAGTCTTGACATGAAAAGTCAAGATATGGTAAGTCATATAACTCTCATACATACAAAATCTTTAATTATTTATTTTACAATAAACAAGATTGAGACTCTCTTCTTCCCAAATCCCAACTAACCTTAAGACAACGGTTCTCAACCTGTGGGTCGCGAACCCCGCGGGGGTCGAATGACGATTTGGCAAGGGTCACCAAAGATTATTGGAAAAATATGTTTTTTGTGTGTTTAAATGTGTAAAAATTTGTAAACCTTGCTATGTACCTATTTTGTCTATTACTCTATACTAGTCTATAGTCTATTCAGTAACTTTAGTAAGTTTAGTTGTTGTAACTTAATTATTTTTAGCTTTTTATAATGTTTATTTCAACACTATTTTATGAACCCCTCAACAACCGGTAATTAGTAATTATATCAACAGAGAGTAGGGCGCGTCTGGATGCTCAGAGCTCTGAGCTCAGCAGGCTGGCTAAGTGACGGTTCCCTGACAAACGCGCACAAGACAATCGCGCACACAACAAGCGCACACAGATAATTCCGCAATGACACAAACGCGCACCGAACAAACGCAAACACCGATAGTTGTGCACACGGACAATGGCTCACACCTACAAACCTAACCCTAAACCTAACCCTAACCCTAACCCTAACCCTAATCCTAACAGTGTGCGCGATTGTCTTGTGAGCATATGTCTGGTCACCCTAAGTGACGTATGAAGCTGAACTGCTGCTGCTTCTGGTACCACACACTGTAGTGTAGGGCTGTAGGTCAATATTTCATTTTGCTTGGTATTGAAAGCTATCGTTATAAATTTTTCATTTTAAATTTAAAGTTTTTAAACCAACAGATTGAAATGGAACATGTAGAGAAGAACAATAAGATTAAGAAAAGAAAATATAGTGACGATTTCTTACAATATGGTTTTAATTCAATAGTTACAGCAGGAATTGAGAAACCACAATGCGTTATTTGTAATGAAGTTCTTTCAGCCGAATCTATGAAGCCAAACAAACTGAAACGTCATTTTGATAGCAAACATCCAAGTTTTGCGGGGAAGGATACCGAGTATTTTAGAAGTAAAGCTGACGGCGTCAGGAAAGCCAGACTTGAGACTGGCGGCAAGTACCACCAACAAAACGTAGCAGCCGTTGAAGCTTCATATTTGGTGTCGCTTAGAATAGCAAGAGCTATGAAACCTCACACCATTGCCGAAGACTTATTGTAGCCAGCGGCCAAAGATAGTGTTCGAGTTATGATCGGACCCGAATTTGTTAAGAAATTGAGTACAATTTCCTTATCTAATGACACTGTCCGGAGAAGAATAGATGCTATGTCTGCTGATATTATTGATCAGGTAATCCAGGAAATAAAATCTGCTCCACTTCCAATATTTAGCATCTAGCTTGACGAGTCCACGGACGTTGCAAACTGTTCACAACTACTGGTTTACGCGAGATATATAAATGAAGGCGACTTTAAATATGAGTATCTTTTTTGCAAACCTCTTGAAATGACAACAACTGCACGGGATGTATTTGATAAAGTTGGTTCATTTCTGAAAGATCATAAGATCTCTTGGGAAAAGGTTTGTGGTGTTTGCACTGATGGTGCTCCAGCTATGCTAGGATGTCGGTCTGGATTTCAACGTTTGGTACTAAATGAATCACCAAAAGTCATTGGAACTCACTGTATGATTCATCGACAAGTGCTAGCAACGAAGACGTTGCCACAAGAGTTTCAGGAAGTAATGGAAAGCGTCGTAAGTTCCATCAATTTTGTAAAAGCGATTGCGCTGAACAGTCATCTGTTTTCGAAACTTTGTAATGAGATGGATGCGTCCAATGATGTTCTGCTATTTCACACTGAAGTGAGATGGTTGTCGAGAGGGAAAGTTTTGAAACGCGTTTTTGGTCTTCGTGACGAACTAAAAATGTTCTTTAATCAGAAGTCTAAACCACAGTTCGAAGCACTTTTCAGCGACAAAAATGAGCTTCTGAAAATTGCTTACCTGGTAGATATATATGCCATTTTGAATGAGTTACATTTATCACTACAAGGACCAAATGCAACATGCCTAGATTTGTCTGAAAGGTCCGATCATTCGAAATGAAACTTCAGCTTTGGCAACAACAAAAAAATGGATGCCAATAAAATGTACATGTTGCCCACCTTATCTGCTTCCTTTGAGGAAAATGACATTGAACCGGACAAGAGAAGTAAAAATGATAATTTCTGTGAAAGAACACTTGTGTGGCGAGAAAGATGTGTTGTATGTCTGGCAAGTTTGTCTAGGGGTATATTGTCTAAATAATCCCTCCCGCTCACAACGCATACACTTTAGTGATCTCTCTCAATCGATATATCAACAGACCAAAGGGTGTAAAAATGTAACAATAAATTTATTTACATAAATTACACAATAGTGGAAACTGGTTCCAAATGATGACAGTAATATAATCAATTAACTATCCCTTCTTTGGCCTAGCTTTGTGTCATCATCAAGGCTAGCCCTAGTAACCGAATGTTTATGGTGTGTATACTTAATTGCAATGGGGTCGTCGCGCCCCGCTCTGTGTAGCGGTTGGTTCTGCACGCTCCCCTGGTCAGTAGGTGTGATGAAGCGTTCAGCTGGGTAGTGCTGCCCCACACACGGCTCCGTCAGTGCTGACGTGTGTGTGGTTGGTTCTGCAGGGTCCCTCTAGCTGAATCGTTCGGTTCCTTAAGCTCGGTATACTGCTCACCTATGGTTCCAGGTGACTTCGGTGATCACGGAAGTGTGAATGACCGGCTTCTATACGTATAGTGTGTTTATACGGATAGGCTTCGACATACGCAACGTGCGTTTGTCGGCATCAGTTTACGTTGGACGTAATACTGGTAACTGTTGAGGTGTTCTCAGGTTCCTGTCGATGGTGCAGGGCTGAGGTAGGTTATCAGTCCAAGTCGCTTGGAACAGCGGTGGGTCCAGCTCTTGGTCCTGAAGGTTAACGACACTTCTCCCGGTACTGGCGGGTGCACAGCAACACTTCTCCCGGTACTGGCGGGTGCATAGAAACACTTCTCCCGGTACTGGCGGGTTCATAGAAACACTTCTCCCGGTACTGGCGGGTGCATAGGAACCAGAATGGATTCTGGCTCGAAACCAATGTCGGCTCACTCGCTGCAAGGATGTAAGCGGATACAGTGGGGTGAATGATGGTCATACGGTCACTGCATTCGGCTGACGTCTTGGGCGGAAAAGAGGGTGCTATTTGGTTTGCCTTGCCCTTTATACCCGATGGGTAGCATACTCATCCCTTTTCTGATTGGATGTTACTTGTTGTTTCTCAGTCATGCAACCGTGACCTGTCGCACGATTCTGGGGCATGCCTAATCAGGTCGGGTCGCTGCATTGTTGACGTTTTCGGGTCAGACGATAGTGAGTTTCCATTTTCCCGTGCGCAGATGAGTTTGACTCCATAAATTTCGTCACAACTTGCATATGCTGGCGGACGAAATTTCATCGTACTTTCCAAATCTACCTAACACTCCGTTTGCACTTGCCAGAAGTCCATTCACAGTCAAAGTTGACGATATTTCTGAGACAGCACAAGAGGAGTTCATCGAACTCATTAACAGTGATGCAGCGCGAAATGATTTCTCTTCAATGTCAGTTACAATATTCTGGATCAAGTGTTTGCAGTCATATCCTGTTCTGTCCGAAACTGTGTTGCGCCTTTTTCTTCCTTTTCCAACAACTTATCTTTGCGAAACAGGGTTTTCCAGCTTGCTGGTTATCAAGTCTAAATACAGAAGTAGACTTGTTGTGGAAGATGATCTTCGTTGTGCTCTCGCAAAGACTGTCCCGAGAATTTCTGATCTTGTGAGAAAGAAGCAACCTCACTACGTTACTACGAGAACGGTGTCTGTGCTTTAATTACGTAAAATTTGTAAAAATGAGAATACAATGTCATTCTGCATATGAGATATAATTAAATATATTATAACAGTAGCAAAATTACAGCTATGAGGTAGATACCAAAAAAATGTGACGGCGGGGGTCGCCACAGCACGAGTAATTTATTAAAAGGGTCGCGACTCAAGAAAGGTTGAGAACCGCTGCCTTAAGAGATTCCAAGGTCACTCTCACCGTAGAAGCCTCCAAGACCCATCTAAGCTTGTCTTGAATACCGTAACATACACATAACCTTAGGGCTTTCCCTTATGTAAAACACGTTGAGGACTGAATATGCTTGTAGTCTCCGAGAGTCTAGGATATGAAAGAACAAGTTCGTGAAGATGAGAGATGGTCATCAAGATAAGATGAGAGATGGTCATCAAGATAAGATGAGAGATGGTCATCAAGATAAGATGAGAGATGGTCATCAAGATAAGATGAGAGATGGTCATCAAGATAAGATGAGAGATGGTCATCAAGATAAGATGAGAGATGGTCATCAAGATAAGATGAGAGATGGTCATCAAGATAAGATGAGAGATGGTCATCAAGATAAGATGAGAGATGGTCATCAAGATAAGATGAGAGATGGTCATCAAGATAAGATGAGAGATGGTCATCAAGATAAGATGAGAGATGGTCATCAAGATAAGATGAGAGATGGTCATCAAGATAAGATGAGAGATGGTCATCAAGATAAGATGAGAGATGGTCATCAAGATAAGATGAGAGATGGTCATCAAGATAAGATGAGAGATGGTCATCAAGATAAGATGAGAGATGGTCATCAAGATAAGATGAGAGATGGTCATCAAGATAAGATGAGAGATGGTCATCAAGATAAGATGAGAGATGGTCATCAAGATAAGATGAGAGATGGTCATCAAGATAAGATGAGAGATGGTCATCAAGATAAGATGAGAGATGGTCATCAAGATAAGATGAGAGATGGTCATCAAGATAAGATGAGAGATGGTCATCAAGATAAGATGAGAGATGGTCATCAAGATAAGATGAGAGATGGTCATCAAGATAAGATGAGAGATGGTCATCATAGATGTTCATCGTTTCATGTAAACAATCACTGCTTTCTTATAGTTTGAAGTCAAACCTGTCTACCTGGTAGGTCTGTAGGAACGACGCCACGATTCGTCGTTGTCACTCTGTACAGGTACAGACACTATATTTGTCTGCCAGTCTGTGGAGGTATAAATACTATATTTGTCTGCTACTCTGTGGAGGTATAAACACTATATGTGTCTGCCACTCTGTGGAGGTATAAAGACTAAATTTGTCTGCTACTCTGTGGAGGTGTAAACACTATATTTGTCTGCTACTCTGTGGAGGTATAAACACTATATTTGTCTGCCACTCTGTGGAGGTATAAAGACTAAATTTGTCTGCTACTCTGTGGAGGTATAAACACTATATTTGTCTGCCACTCTGTGGAGTTATAAAGACTAAATTTGTCTGCTACTCTGTGGAGGTATAAAGACTATATTTGTCTGCTACTCTGTGGAGGTATAAACACTAAATTTCTCTGCCACTCTGGTGAGGTATAAACACTATATTTGTCTGCCACTTAGTGGAGGTATAAACACTATATTTGTCTGCCACTCTGTGGAGGTATAAAGACTATATTTGTCTTCCCCTTAGTGGAGGTGTGGGCGCTATATTTTTTTGCATGTTATCCATCTACTTATTTTTCTTTAACTTCCACACTCTGGGGGGGCGGGGGCGCGGGGAGAGCGCCTATATTATTCGTTGACTCTGATGACAGTTTGTGTCACTCTTTTGAGGTACAATTGATAATATTATACTTGCTCTATAAACATAAACAATACTTCGGATAGAATTTCAAGTAATAAAGGACTTTTTTTTTCTTTTACTGAAAGCCCATGCTGGACAAACAATGTAGAAGTGTCATGGTTATTTAAGTGTAAGGATTGTATGTATGCAAAACATTACTTGAATTACCTGCTTGTTTGGCAGTTTTAACTGATATATATTTATAAGTACTAGAGTAAAATAATTGTAGCAAACGAGTTTAAAAAAAAACAAATACAAGGATCGATTAAAGAATTAACTTACTTGGTTTCGTAGATAACCATAAATAAGCGTACGACATAATAATCTTCTGTACAGAAGGCGCATTTATGTTAACGAGTCTTACGTCTATTAAAAAAAATTAAATTTCATTTACATTCTTCTTTATAAGTTTTTTTTTATTGTTTTGAAAATTATTTTTCAATTGTTCAAAATATAGACAAGAAGTAAAAATACAATAAGGATTCAGTTACAAACAATACACAAGTTTGTGTACAAAAAACACCATGCAGGTAAAAGAGGTAACGAAAGCCAAACAAAATGAACTGCTCTGTTTACCCAGACCATTTCCTTCCTTCTTTGTTTCCCTTGCCTCATCCGATAAACGCCTCTCGTTTGGCCTCTGTATTCTTAACAAAGCAAAAAATATTAGTGGCAACTCACATCAGCTCTATTCTAACTCATGCTCTCTGTGGCTAGCTCATGTTGTCTTTCTATTTTTGGCTGTCTTGTGCTGCCTCATGCTGTCTAATGCTGTCTTTCTATCTTTGGCTGTCTCTGGTTGTATCGTGTTGTATCGTGCTGTCTCATGCTATAACGTGCTGTTTTTGCCTATCTCGTACTATCGCGTGAGGTCTCGGACAATATCTAAGACTGTCTACTAAGGTTCTTGCTTGCAAAGTTTTTCCTCTCGATCTCTTAGCAACGTCTATAGCAAAGAAATCATGACTTGGGGGGAAATTCACAGGAAACAAAGTCACAAGTTTCGATATGAAAAAAGTTTCGATATGAAAAAAGTCTCATGAAAAAAAAACAACCATAGGTATAACAGTCAGAGGGAAAAAATTCACAGAAAAGGAATTGGATTAGCTACAACTATGACTCATTTTCTTTTTAAGATGTTGCTGCGATAGGGACTCTTTCTATCAAAGTATGTGATATTTATGCCTTGAATTAGTCTAATAAAGTATTGTTGTACAACATTGACAGTTGTCTCATTTCAACCTGTTTTAAACAACGGGAGATCATTTTTAAAATAATATTTGTACAAGTAGAACATTTATCTAAACCCCGGAAGAAGTATGGATAATCGCATTTTCTCTGTTACAGACACTCCTTCCATTCAGACGATTATTGCGTTTCATGCAATATCACGGACAATGTTGTGTTGCAATGAATACTGATTCCATGTTATTGCTAAAATTCTACAAATAGCTAATACTACAGCTAGACAGGTGTTGCCAATATGAAACAGTCCATGTTTTACTTACCCATGTCATAATGACACCAACAGATGAATGATGTTAATCTGCATGATGCCTAATGTTGATAAAAACATATTAACTCATGTTTCATAAAGCAACAACGTGTTGCGAACGAAACAGTAAACAGACAGCAATGTGTTTCTCATGGACCAGACAGCAATATGTTTCTCATGTAAACGTGAAGATAGCAACGTGCTTCTCATTCAATAGACAGCAATGTGCTGTAAACACTTTAGATGACATGCTGTAAACACTTTAGATGACATCCATCTTGACTTGTTATTTTAACAGAAAGAATTCACCCTAATTTACAACATTTCTTCTAGAGTGCAGGATTTCGCCCCGACCTACTGGGATCTATAGATAAAATCTTACCTGGCAATGTTGTAGAGATTCCAGAGGCCAATTACTGCACAAGTGATCCAACATGTTCTTCATTCGATCAATTTATTTTAAAAAATACAAGAGTTCAAATACTGCAAGCTACAATGCTGAAATTGTCAGCCACCGCTCTTGGCGTAGCTGGGTTTTGCTGGTGGTCCAAAGTGATTTTTCTTCATAAAAAGTCCTTAAAACAATGTACCTTGAACATTCGCTGGATCAGAAAATAGGTGTAGCTTTGTTTGGAGCTTTCCCAAACTTTATTTTTAAAAAGTATGTTCACCTAAATAAAATAATTTAGAGTTGTTTTAAAAACAAAAAGCTAATGTTCAAATTATAAGAAAAAAAAATCAAGGTGAAACACTCTTCTCAAAAAGTGAAAAAGTATTAAAATAATATTACCTTCAAAAATTTAGAGTTGTTACAGTCATATCATTTAAGGGCATTGAAACACCCTATTAGACACAATAATCTTATTTAGTTAAATCAGGCAACTTAAGCCATTCATAGGAGAATACCAACAGCAACGCCACTAAAGCCATTCATAGGTGAATACTAACAGCAATGCAAGGACATCTAGTGTACTTTTATTCATTTTACTTCATGGGCGTTCCAAGCATTTGATTTATTATTTTTATGAAAGCGTATTTATTTTTTAAAATATTTCTACACAGGCATATGCTAATTCTTTAATATTTAGTCTTAAACTTTAAAGGTGTCAAATAAGGATAGGAAATTTATTTTAAGGCTTTGACTTAAAAAAAAAGAAAGATGATGATCAAACTTTAAGTTTTATCTGTGGTAAAAACGTGTTTATAATCTGATGTTATCGGTAACATAAAAAAACACACCAAAATGCCTCATTTTCTTCAATAGGAAATCATTAAAAGTGAAAGAAAATATAAAATTGAGGTCATTAGAGGTTATCATTATGTCGATGATGACCTACTGATCACGAACTTTCAGAGAATGCCCCGAATTACCAATATTCCCATATTCCCGTGTTTCAGGGAATGCCCTGAATTACCAATATTCCCCAATTCCGGTTTTTCAGAGAGTGCCCTGAACTACCAATATGCTCATATTCCCGTGTTTTTCAGAGAATGCCCAAGACGAGTCCAACTCACTCGGTCCAGGACAACACACATTTCCTTTCCAACTCCAACTACCGGTAGATTTACCGCCATCTTTTGAGGGGGCGTACGGCTACATCCGGTGAGTAAGACAACTGGAAGTAGTAAGGTAGCAGCATCATTTATTACAGGTTCATGATATACAACTGGAAGCAGTAAGGTAGCATCATCATTTATTACAGGTTCATGATATACAACTGGAAGTAGTAAGGTAGCAGCGTCATTTATTACAGGTTCATGATATTCAACTGGAAGCAGTAAGGTAGCATCATCATTTATTACAGGTTCATGATATACAACTGGAAGCAGTAAGGTAGCATCATCATTTATTACAGGTTCATGATATACAACTGGAAGCAGTAAGGTAGCAGCATCATTTATTACAGGTTCATGATATACAACTGGAAGCAGTAAGGTAGCAGCATCATTTATTACAGGTTCATGATATACAATCTCAAACTCGTGACTTGAGATGTTGTCATCAAGGGAAACCATGACAAGAAATGTACGTAAGGATCTCAGGAATCGTCTTGGACCTCTAACTCCGAAACGTCAAAAACAATGAAGTTAGTCATCGTCAAAGCGGAAGTCACATAGTCAAAGTATACAAAAACACACATGGATTGACAATTTTAAATAGAGAAGATTTTTAAAAGGGTTTATTGAAATTATTTTCTATAACTGATTTTTACAAAAAAAAGATTAACGATACAGTGTTAAAATTTGAGACCTACACAACATGGCTGAAAAAATCATGCTCTCCAAAGTGCAGAACTGATATTTTATAAACTTTTCCATTTAGAAAGGGAGCTGGAGGGACTAAGAAACACTATTTCTTTGATTGGACTTTGAGCAAAGTAGATTGGGAAACGCTGACTTGCCGTAACACTTTCGTTACACTAAGAAGCTCCACCCACGCATGTGATGCCACCATCACCGCTTTAAAGACCTACTTTTAAAAGGATCTATTTATTTCTCTCTGCCTAGTAATTCTAAGTAAAAACATTTTTATTGAAAAAAAAGTGGTGTCAGTACTCTATTTGAACTAAGTAAAACATTAGCAGAGTTCAAAAAGGAACAAGTATATTAATTCTATGTGAGATTAAGCAGTGGTTATAATACAGATAAATGTAGTAGTTCTAAGACAGATAATTGAAGTAGTAATAAAAGTTCTACGACATATACATTTAGTAGTAATATTTCTAAGACAGATAAATGTAGTAGTTCTAAGGGAGATTTCAGCAGTAGTTCTAAAACAGAAAGTTCTATAGTTCTCAGACAGAAATTATCCGATAAAAGTGTTAGTTCTCAGACAAGTAAATGAATTAGTTTTCGGACAGACATCGGGCAGATGAATGCAATTTTTCAAAGACCGATAAATGCAGCAGTCGTCCGCAGTTTCGTAGCTAGGGTCATCTGCGCCCGAGGACATGATGCAAATTCTGCGCCCCTTCTCGGACCGACAGATTCTCGGGGCTCACTGAGCCCCCAAGAAATTTTTTTAAATTTAAACTTTACGGATCATTTTCGAAGCATCTGGTATTTTAATGAAGTAGAATACAGACTAATAATTCTCTATGCGATTGTAAACAATTTATTTGAAGAAACAAATTAGAATCCACTATTTATAGATGACTGGAATAGACATAGTCTACAAGAAATTGATCTTCCTTGATTTGACAGTCGCAAACTCATCAAACACATTGTCAAAATTAATATTCTCAAGTGTTTCTCTTTCGATGCTAAGGAGTGCAAGATCACTAAGAGTACTAAGACGATCTTGTCCCATTGAAGCAAGTAAATAAGACAAAATAAGCTTCAGGCTGCTGAAGGACCACTTACAGCTTGAAATTGAAACAACAATTGTTAGAAGTATTTGCAGTGAAATGCACAGATTTGGAAATACGTAATCTCCATATGAAACAATAAAACCAAGAAGCTCCAAAGGAGTTTCCGGATGAACCTCAGTCCAGGAACTGAACAGTAGTCTCCTATTTCTGTGCACAACTCGTGACCATTGACGTCAGTGTCGTAGAAATTTTCAAAATCTAGGAAATTTTGACGAAGTGTATTGACATTTGTCTCAGCGAGAAGAGTTTTGACGTTTATTTAAAATCCAAATTTGATGTTTAAGAATTTTAGACAAAAACCGTATTGATATCTCCTGTTGGAACTCTATAAATTACGCAGTTCATAACACGTGCACTTTCTACTTCTGCATCTCTTGCTAATTATCCAGGTATCCTCCGATGTCGTCTAATCCATCTGTCAACCTCGATTCCCCAAGTTGTGCATCTGGTTTTTCCATTGTCTATCGCAGCTGGGCTAAATTAATCACGAATGTTGACAAGTTCTTGCACTAGCGATTCAAGATCAAATGCTGCTTCCTTGAAATTCAAAGTAGGATCCATCAACCGTTTCTGGTCACGATCAATTTTCACAAGTATGATTATGATGTTCAAGAAATGTATCAAAACTAGGAAGTTTAAGTTTAATATACCTGCCAGTAAAGTTTCTGCATCACTTCTGTTGTCAGGCGTCATAGTTGCATCTTCTGATGATTTTTCCAACAGCCCTACTAGTTCATATAATCCTTCATAAATAGCTTTAACAGCTTCTGATCGTGCACTCCAGCATGTTTTAGAGATTGGCACAATTCTTTTTAGTTCTTCCCAACGAGTTGTTGAACGAGAGAAAAACAAATACCGTATATATACTCATTCGCAAGCCAATCTTTTTTGGACAAAATCTAGGGTGAAAATTTGGGGGTCGGCACGGGTCATTAACGAATTTCTGAATGGATATTGAATATCGGTGTTGTTATTGTAGATCATCAAGGTCCTTTTCTACATTCTACGAGATTCGACTGCTCTACCAGAAGTTACAATATATAATTATACATCTACACTTACTTTATTTAATAATTTTATTGATTTTTGTGAACGTTTTAATAAATTGTTTTACAAATTTTGTTTTCAACAACGAATTTTAATGTACGCGCTTTCGTCACTGTTTACCAAAGAATTTTTTTTTAAATACCGGTAACTCTTGCCTAACAAAGAGCAAAAAGACAAAGATAGGCAGTACAAAGTAAACAATCATAATGACCGATTTAGCTTGTAATTTAGAAAATAAATGTGTACCATTTTGTTTAAGCTGTCCTATTTTTTTTTGGGGGGGAGGGGTCGGCTTGCGAGCGGGTTATACACTTTTAATACGTTTCTCTTCCAAAAGTTGTCGGCTTATGAACGAGCGGGCTATAAAACGAGTATATACGGTATATACTTTCAACTGTTAAAAAACGTGATAACAACTGGATCCTGTTTAGCTAGGGTTGCCAGATACGTTGACACCAAAAGGGGGGCATAAGAAAACAATAAGGAGGACGACAAAGGAGGACATTTTGAATATTTCATTTGAGTCGTCCCGGATTAAACTTAAAGTCAGTACAATTTTATTGTAATAGCCGCCACTGTTCATGCAAGAGTCTTAAAAACTGTTCATTTTTTTGTCTTGTACAAATGATTTAAGATTGCTGTATTGGTCAAACGATTGCACATCAGCTACAATACCCTTCTCGTTCAAATACAATATACACGCCAAAAGGTCATCAAGTTTACATTCAATGATATGATCTAAGTACATCCAATTAAAGCATTGACATTCATCAAAAGTTTTCAACCACTTTTCTAAGTAACTAATGCATGTTTCATACACCAACCTAACATCTGCCAAACTCTTCTTCTTGACCACTTTCCTTAAGTCTTCTCAACATCTCCTTCACTGTCAGTGAAATAAATGTCTCCTCCAATCTATTTTTCAAAACTTACAATGTTGTGTGAAGACGGCTCATAACATCCAATATTGCTGTTTCTTCCATTTCATTTTCAATGACTGCGATATTTTTTAACCTAGAACTAGATTTTTTCATCCTTATCTAGAATTGTAAGTTTTAAAAATAGACATAATCTGATTTTATTTAAAGTAAACATACGATGTAATAGTTGTAAAAACGATGCATAAAAATTAAAATATAAAATGTAAGAAAAGCTCGACATTTTAAACGATTTAGCTTTGCCTGCCGGACTGAGAACAATGAGCTAAAGAGGAGGACATGTCCTCCTTCTGCTTGACGTCTGGCAACCCTATGTTTAGCTGAGTTTACGCTGTGGTTGTCAGTTTGCAAACAATGCTCTGTGATTTCTGGCACATATTCGCTGTTGAAGGCCGGATATATGCCCAGTCATTACATCAGCATTGTTATGTTATTGTGACCGACAGACGGTTATAGGTATGTTATCATATTCCAGTTTCTCTACGATAACCCTTTCAAGGCTTGCTGCGTCTTTGGAATCTATCTGAACAAAACCTACAATTTATTTAGTTTGATAATACACATGGCGCCCCTTAATGCTCAATGGAGGGGCCAAAATCATGCTTGCTAACTGGTTTGTAAAGAAGATATTTGTGGAGCTCCAAAATTCAATCTTGCAAACATATTTGAAATTTATTAGTTTACATCAAAATACATTTAGATAATTATTTTTAATACTCATTTTGGCGCCCTCTAACGTGGCGCCCGGGGACATATGTCCCCCCTGCACCCCCCAAGCTACGCCACTGGTCGTCCGACAATTTGTCGCCATTACCACTTCTGACTTTGCACAACGTGATCTTTACCCATGTCTCAGCTTTAACGTGGTTCCGGTGAACGGATAAACAGTTTATTTTATGTCAATCAATTTTGAAAATAATCAGGGTAAAGACCGCAGCTGTCCCGCTGTTAAATTTGAGTTTCGTTTAATCGAAGTAAAAATAAACAATCGGAGCCGAAATAGATCATCTATAAATATAGAGTAAATGGAACTGGATCATGGCTGCCTGGAAACGTTCACTCAAAGTACTTGAACTGTACTCTTTACTTGTTCATCTCTTGACTTGTTCATCTCTTGACTTGTTCATCTCTTGACTTGTTCATCTCTTGACTTGTTCATCTCTTGACTTGTTCATTTCTTGACTTGTTCATCTCTTGACTTGTTCATCTATTGACTTGTCCGTCTCTTGACTTGTTCATCTCTTGACTTGTTTATCTCTTGACTTGTTCATTTCTTGACTTGTTCATCTCTTGACTTGTTCATCTATTGACTTGTCCATCTCTTGACTTGTTCATCTCTTGACTTGTTCATTTCTGATCGTGTTGTACAAATACACACTCTGTGAATTGACTGTAAACTAGCTACTAACTGGTTTCTTTTAATTTCATGTGTATGATTAAGACACAATTTTAGATTGACTTATAATGAAGCTAGCAAAATATTATATTTATGCAAAGCAATGGCTGTGAAAGTTGGTGGCACTTTCAGCGGTTGTAGCGTGCGTATGTGCCGCCCGGGGCAGAACCAAATTTGCCGTCCGCAAAATATGTTAACGCTTTAAAGTAAAAAAAAATAAAAATAATTGTAATAATAAGAACACTATATATTTTTATATTAAAAAGAAAGCCTTCATTTCTCTAATGAAATTAGGGTTTTATGTTTTTCCTTATCGCTCAATCTTTCATGTATCAATGATTTGAGCCATGGCATGCTCACTAGCCAAAATATAAATAGTTTAGACAATTTTGGTGTATTCGTAATTGATCGTCATTACTTTTTTCATTAAAATAATTTTATAGAAGCCTTTTTAACACCTTTCATTACTTAAGACAGTTCCTGCAATGGTCACATTAATTATATTATTTTAGGCAGGGTAACTTCCAGCCTAAATATCTTTATAAACTTAAATAAATCACATAGTCTTGAATTTAATAATATTTTTTTCTATTCATGGGGCTAAAATATTTCTTGCCTATGTCATTTGGGATATTTTGAATACTCTAATTTGAAGACAAAATTTCAAAGGCCAGTAGATTAGCTGTTGTGCGAAAATCATGTCTGTTTTCTAAATTCTATGAAAAGTTCTACAGATCAGAAGAGAAATGGTATCCAGTGGAAATTATGGAAACAACTTGATGATCTGAATTTTGCGTTTAATCTGGCCTGAATATCACACACACAGCAAAAGATGCAGGAGAAAACTAACTATGTAGCACCGTTTTCTGCTTCCGTGTGCCTGAACATCCTTACGGAAAAAAGCAAAGTCCTTAAAATAAATACATCAAGCAACACCCCTATAACAATGGAAGGAAAAAATATTGAGGAGGTGATTAGCTTTACATACCTCGGTAGCATCATTGGCATACAAGGAGGGACATACGCCGATGTAAGAGTTAGAATTAGCAAAGCAAGATCAGCATTTAATCAGCTAAACAAGTTTGGAGCTGCAACAACTTGACCTCCAGACCAAGGTCAGGATATTCAACACCACAGTAAAGCCTGTCTTGCTATACGGAGCAGAAACTTGTCGAACAACAGCAGCGGTTCGAAAAATATTCAAACATTTATAAACGCATTCCTCCGAACAATTCTCCGAATCAGCTGGTCCAACGTAATCACCAACGAGAACCTCTGGCAACGCACAGAACAAGAGCAAGTTGAAGAGCTAATACGCCAGCGCAGGTGGAGATGGATTGGCAACACCCTCAGAAAGCCTACATCCAGCATAGTGAGACAAGCCTAACTTGGAACCCCCTCATTAAATTTCCTGCGTCTGTTCGTATGTTGAGCTTTTTGTCTGCATCTTTCAGTTCTATAGCCTACAAAGTACCCTCACCATGGCTCCATGGTATATTCACAATTTTGTATCCTGAAGTCTGAACGCCTTGCTTGTAGAAGCAATTAGGTATTTCCAACTGTGTATGGGCTTGGAAAAGAATGCGTAAAACGCTCAAGTGTACTAAAATAGTTGGAGAATTCGTTTCAGTTGCAGTATCATGTTAACAAATTAGTTTTAACTGTTTGAATGAGTTTGACATGAGATTTTATCTTTTTGTGCCTTTGTTGAACTCTTGTATACTCTCTAACCCTAAAGACGTATTAACACACGTTGGGCCTGTGCAGTCCTTTATTTAAGATCATAATTTTTAAAAATCATTTCATAAATGTCGTAAGCAGATTAATTTTTGCTTGAATGAAATCTTTGAAAGATTCTACAGCGTCTACTTTTTTATTTTCAATCTTTACATATCCCACAACTGGACTTGTCTGATCCATATGTCAAATACATGACGAGCTTTCAAATACAAATGGAACAATATTTGGTATCTTGTTATTGAAGAAAGATGATTTTTCGTGAGCTGTATCTCCTAAAATTGCTATGAAATAAGTTTGAATTTTAGATGACACGCTTTTTAGTCATTTTCCCACAATGTTCTCGGAGTGCTCGAGCGTACTTTGCAAGCTAATGCATTAGTTCCAGAATATCACCTTCATTCGCAATTGTATTGCCCTCTCTGTGATCTCAAAAAGTCACATACAAATTCGCCTGGATTTATTCATGTTAAATATTATAACAAAAACATTCATGCCACTTTGTTTTCTCTTTTACTACTAATTGTCGGTCTTTATTAATAGTCTATTCTTTTTATATCCAATTTCTGATTCCTTCCATTTCTTATCTTATCTGTTTCAGACGCTCCTTCTATACAGAAGATTACTGCGTCCTACGCTTATCTATGGTTTGTGTTTAGTCCTGCATTCTTATTAGAGTTTTAAATGTTGATAAAGTGTTGGCTTTCCTGGTATCTTCAGGCAACCCATGCCACGCCCGAATTCTGGACGGGAAGAACGAGAATTTGTATGAGTTTGTTCTTGCAAAAAAAACTTTGGTAATGTTGAGTACTTATTAAGAACTTATCTTGGCTTTTCTTTTCTTTTATTAACATTTCTTTTTTCACATTTAAACAATTAGCTAATTAACAACGAGGAATGTACCTGAAAATTATTGTCATACTGTCAGCCCCTATGTTTTCCAGCTTAGTAACATTAGTTTTAGAAGACTTTAGATGTATAATGGAGTTTGAAATGTTGGCATTGGACGCGCTCTCGTATTTTAATTTAGTTCTTCATTTTGTTTAATTTTTTGTTATCTTGGCGTTTCTTTTATGTTAGTAAAATGTACTTTTACGTTTAAACAATTAGCTAATTAAAAACGAGGAATTTGACCCCCCCCCCATTTTAAAACAGGGGCGGCTCTCAAATTTTAAGAATCAATGAATTTATCACTACATCAGTGTCCCGTTCTCATACTAATTTAGCCTCTTTTTTTATTACAGTAGTATTAGAATCAGAAGAATTTATATACAATAAGGAGTTTGAAGTTTTCGCAGTTAAAACGTTCACATGCTTTTGGATAGTTTCTTTATTTCTTTAAATAATTTCTTATTTGGCTTTTCTTTAATTTCGATTTTTAAAAAAACAAACTCCCCTTTCTTTTTAAATTATAGTCAAATATACAATCCTGCTGCTGCTATTGTTTGTTATATAAATATGAATGTACCAAACAAATTCATCAGAAATTTTATATAATTTATTATGTTGACTTTGGCAATATGGATGCACAAAGACACCTGATCATTGATGTATGAAGTGTATTGCGTTTGACAACATGAATGTATTAGACAAACTCGCCGTAGTTATTTTGGTTTAATATGTTTAACAATATAATTGTTCCGGAAAGTGTCATCATAGAATTATAGGATATTGTATTATATCATATGAATGTTCTGGGCAAATTCATCATAGAATTATAGGATATTGTATTTTATCATATGAATGTTCTGGGCAAATTCATCATAGAATTATAGGATATTGTATTTTATCATATGAATGTTCTGGGCAAATTCATCATAGAATTATAGGATATTGTATTTTATCATATGAATGTTCTCGGCAAATTCATCATTGAATTATTGGATATTGTATTTTATCATATGAATGTTCTGGGGCAAATTCATCATAGAATAAATAATTATAGTACAATGTGTTAGCCTTAGAATGGTCTATGCAAATTTGTCTTTTATAATTTTTACAATGTTAATAGTCTGTTAGCCATGAATGCACGAGAAATCGATGGGATTTTAATCTTATGACTTTAATTCGCTTGGGAGTGGCGTGATTGTAGCTTAAAACATATTTGTTGGCTTTCCTAACCTCACCTCCTGTAAGTGTGAGACGTGTGTATCACCACTCATAACATCACTCATAACATCACTCATAACATCACTCATAACATACCCTCATAACATCACTCATAAACATCACTCATAACATCCTCATACATCACTCATAACATCACTCTATCTCTCAATTGTACAGATACTGGGCCAAGGAATCACCAACTCATAACATCACTATATCTCTCAATTGTACAGATACTGGGGCCAAGGAATCACCCACTCATAACATCACTCTATCTCTCAATTATACAGATACTGGGCCAAGGAATCACCCACTCATAACATCACTCTATCTCTCAATTATACAGATACTGGGCCAAGGAATCACCCACTCATAACATCACTCTATCTCTCAATTGTACAGATACTGGGCCAAGGAATCACCCACTCATAACATCACTATATCTCTCAATTGTACAGATACTGGGCAAGGGAATCACCCACTCATAACATCACTCTATCTCTCAATTGTACAGATACTGGGCCAAGGAATCACCCACTCATAACATCACTCTATCTCTCAATTGTACAGATACTGGGCCAAGGAATCACCCACTCATAACATCACTCTATCTCTCAATTGTACAGATACTGGGCCAAGGAATCACCCACTCATAACATCACTCTATCTCTCAATTGTACAGATACTGGGCCAAGGAATCACCCACTCATAACATCACTCTATCTCTCAATTATACAGATACTGGGCCAAGGAATCACCAACTCATAACATCACTATATCTCTCAATTGTACAGATACTGGGCCAAGGAATCACCCACTCATAACATCACTCTATCTCTCAATTGTACAGATACTGGGCCAGGGAATCACCCACTCATAACATCACTCTATCTCTCAATTGTACAGATACTGGGCCAGGGAATCACCCACTCATAACATCACTCTATCTCTCAATTGTACAGATACTGGGCCAAGGAATCACCCACTCATTACATCACTCTATCTCTCAATTGTACAGATACTGGGCCAAGGAATCACCCACTCATAACATCACTATATCTCTCAATTATACAGATACTGGGCCAAGGAATCACCCACTCATAACATCACTCTATCTCTCAATTGTACAGATACTGGGCCAAGGAATCACCCACTCATAACATCACTCTATCTCTCAATTATACAGATACTGGGCCAAGGAATCACCAACTCATAACATCACTCTATCTCTCAATTATACAGATACTGGGCCAGGGAATCACCCACTCATAACATCACTCTATCTCTCAATTGTACAGATACTGGGCCAAGGAATCACCCACTCATAACATCACTCTATCTCTCAATTGTACAGATACTGGGCCAAGGAATCACCCACTCATAACATCACTCTATCTCTCAATTGTACAGATACTGGGCCAAGGCAACTATAGACAAGCCCTGGAAGTTTGATCATCACACTAAGCGGGCATTTACAGTCATTCCCAACCTTGACCTTAACCAGGAGCCAGGAGTTTCTGTGAGTCAGGGAGACATCTTTCCGTTACTAGAGTGACGTCACATGAACACAACATGGATACGATGGATATAAATGATGGATAAACCGTAGACAAAATTTTTATTTTTATTTTCATGTCTCCGAATTCTTAACCAGTTCTTAATAATTTTTCTTACCCTCTTGTTTACCTTAAATTAGGTCGCCATTCCATTATTACAAATTATTACACATAGGCAGACCGACACAATTTAAGCTGCTCAGCTGCGCGGCCACGCAGATATCTGAATGACACCATGCAGCAGTTTAGAATTACCGCGTAGCACATTTTTTGAAATATTGCACAAAACACGGATGCTGCGAAGCTCTACACACGAGTTTGCACACGGACCAACGAACCTTACAGTACAGGGAACATTGACAATGATAAGAGTTTGTTTTATTTGTCATTCCAACAAGCTCGAACTTGAGAGAGATTGAAAAACGAAAGGTTACAGGTCATCTTCTCAATTCCAGAAAGTCTCAGAATAAGTAAAATGGTTGGCATGTGTGCCCTATTGTTCATTCTTCCAGCCAAACATTACCTTTGATCATGACAATTCTAGTTCTATCAATTAAGATTTCAGCATCCGAGCCAAAATCTGTCGTAAACAATTGTGTGATCGTTTGCAGGGCCAGGCGCATGCGCATTTCACCATCTCGCTCTTTTCAAATTGCACTTCGTCTTACCGGTAAATACGCCGGCATTCTTAGATTGGAGATAGAAGAACTGGAAGAATAATCTCAGCATTCCTGCATTCAAAATCTGATCCAAAGCCACGTTACATGTAAGAACAAATATGACATGGAACTTTACATGGCAATTCCCATCTCCACTCCCCCCATCCACACACACACACACACACACACACACACACACACACACACACACACACACACACACACACACACACACACACACACACACACACACACACACACACACACACACACACACACACACACACACACACACACACACACACACACACACACACAAATTTAAAAAAGATTTGACGAAGATTCCATTTTCTACTTTATTGGCGTCATATTCAACTTTGGAAAACATACATTTATTGCATGTTTTTAATACAAACATTGTTGTGAACAAGGCCTCAGAATCTCTTTATAAAAAATATTGCATCCATGTTTAATGAATACACTGTCAATGCTACTATAATAAACTTTTGCTTTCCTTCAGGAACCCATCCAATACAGGGGGGAGCTGCGAACAGGATGTTGTTGTCTGCCATCCGGGCGATTCAGTGGGTCAATCTCAACAAACCGGAAGGGCTTTGTCCCCGGATCAGAGATCGGTCTACTGTCACAGATTGAGAACCACAGCGGCTCCACGTGCTGGGCAGAGGTCAATCTTAAGATGGTCAGTGATAGCATGCAATACTTACTTACTGATAGGGGTCATTGGATGATAGCATGCAATACTTACTGACAGGGGTCATTGAGTGATAGCTTGCAATACTTACTGACAGGGGTCATTGGGTGGTACATACAACACTTTCTTACTGACAGGGGTCATTGAGTGGTAACATGCAATACTTACTGACAGGTGTCATTGAGTGGTGACATGCAATACTTACTGACAGGGGTCATTGAGTGGTGACATGCAATACTTACAGACAGGGGTCATTGAGTGGTTTCATGCAATACATACGGACAGGGGTCATTGGGTGGTGACATGCAATACTTACTGACAGGGGTCATTGAGTGGTAACATGCATTACTTACGGACAGGGGTCATTGAGTGGTAACATGCAATACTTACTGACAGGGGTCACTGAGTGGTAACATACAACACTTACTTACTGACAGGGGTCATTTAATGATAGCATGCGATACTTACTGATAAGAGTCATTGGGTGAATACATTTAATACTTACTGACAGGGGTCATTTGGTGATAGCATGAAATACTTACTTAGAGACAGGGGTCACTGATTGATAGCATGCAATACTTACTGACAGGGGTCATTGAGTGGTAACATGC
>CALYLW010000120.1:27009-139222 GCA_944989445.1 Ampullaceana balthica
TTTTCTAAAAGTCCACTATTGTATCATTTATTGAACGGTCTGTTTTTAAATCCCTTATATCAGAGGTGGATTGAGACTGCACGGGGCCCGTGGCTGCAATGAGACTGCACGGGGCCCGTGGCTGCAATGAGACTGCACGGGGCCCGTGGCTGCAATGAGACTGCACGGCGCCCGTGGCTGCAATGAGACTGCACGGGGCCCGTGGCTGCAATGAGACTGCACGGGGCCCGTGGCTTCAATGAGACTGCACGGAGCCCGTGGCTGCAATGAGACTGCATGGGGCCCGTGGCTGCAATGAGACTGCACGGGGCCCGTGGCTGCAATGAGACTGCACGGGGCCCGTGGCTGCAATGAGACTGCACGGGGCCCGTGGCTGCAATGAGACTGCACGGGGCCCGTGGCTGCAATGAGACTGCACGGGGCCCGTGGCTGCAATGAGACTGCACGGGGCCCGTGGCTGCAATGAGACTGCACGGGGCCCGTGGCTGCAATGAGACTGCACGGGGCCCGTGGCTGCAATGAGACTGCACGGGGCCCGTGGCTGCAATGAGACTGCACGGGGCCCGTGGCTGCAATGAGACTGCACGGGGCCCGTGGCTGCAATGAGACTGCACGGGGCCCGTGGCTGCAATGAGACTGCACGGGGCCCGTGGCTGCAATGAGACTGCACGGGGCCCGTGGCTGCAATGAGACTGCACGGGGCCCGTGGCTGCAATGAGACTGCACGGGGCCCGTGGCTGCAATGAGACTGCACGGGGCCCGTGGCTGCAATGAGACTGCACGGGGCCCGTGGCTGCAATGAGACTGCACGGGGCCCGTGGCTGCAATGAGACTGCACGGGGCCCGTGGATGCAATGAGACTGCACGGGGCCCGTGGCTGCAATGAGACTGCACGGGGCCCGTGGCTGCAATGAGACCGCACGGGGCCCGTGGCTGCAATTCAAACTCTGGCCCTATCCAGTTAGCGTCCCTTTAAATAAAATATTAGCTAGCAGCTAATATAAGTTATAAAACTGTAACTTGTAACTAAATAAATAGTCCATTGGTTCCTTGCTCACACTTTGTCTGTACTATGGGATCGGCCTTCCCAGCCAAAAAGATTATTCATGAAAAAACAAAACACGAAGAAATAACTGTTTTCCGGTATCCTAAAATTTAGTATCAAAAGACAATTTAAAAAAAAATACAAATGAAAAAAAAATGTACACCATTGAGAATCGATCGCGACATCGCTTGCACCTCAAGCTTACACACTTCCACACGGCCATGAGAGCTTGATGGAAATTGGAAAATTAAAAAATATAAATAATATTCTTTAATATTTTCTCTAATTGAGGCTATCCAATCAGGTTTTTCGATCACCAAGACTATCAGATAAATAGATAAGATTTTATTAATTCATTTAATTTATGATATTTTCAGGGATTCATGCAAACATTTGTCCACCTTTATTATAAAATGTACAAAATTTTGGGGGCCCCTAAATCATCAGGGGTCCCTGGCTTTCGCCCGTTCAGCCCCCCCCCCTCCCCAATCCGCCATAGCGTTATATTAACTTCAACGTTTTGTCGTGGTCCCGCCGGCCCATCCGCGCGTCCGTGGAAAAACTAAAGTAAAAAAAGACCCATTTTCCATGATCCTATCGAGCTGAAATTGTACACATAGACTTGTGTCACCTAACAATGCACAGTATCAAAATTTTAGATCGATCAAATTTATCGTAATTAAGTGAATCAATTTTTAGTTTATCTCTATGTAGCATGTGTAGCGTGTGCTATAGTTGACCTCCGCGGGTCACTGGAGTTTCACTGCAGCCCTCGAGATGTCACAGGGGTCTGCCGCGCGGTGCGTGTTATATTATATTGAACATAATCAATACTTATAGTTATGTCTCATATATAAGGTATTTATAGTCAAAAACTTTGTTTTTATGGGTCGTTTTTTAAATGACTTTTCTTCCTACGGCATCTTGCAAGTTTTTTTCATCTCTAAAAAGAAGTGGAAGTTATACCTTCAATAGATACGATTCAGCAATACATGACTACCGTCTAACAAAACGCTCTTGAAGCCATTTCTGTCAAACCTTTCCGCCAAATGTTTATTGTTTATCATCAATGGTTTTGTTTATCCTCACCTTTGATTGTTCACGCCAAGAATTGTTGATACTGATACAACGAAACTTGTATTGCACAACAACTTGAAAACATTTCACTTATGTTCATATGCACTGTATAGACAACCAATGCACATACATACCGAACAGAGAGCGCATCTGTTCTAACCTTTTTGCTTCTTGGCAAAGTGTCTGAAGTAGGATCTGTAAAATGTCTATTTCCCAGCACATAACCTACCTGGCCGGCAGAAAGTTCAAGCAGGAGAAGAAAGTCGTCAGCACTGTTTGCAAAGAGATGATCCCCCGGGGCAAGACCTACACGTGGAAGGAAAAAATGAGAATTCCTCCCCTCCCCCCATCTCATCTCAAAGGATGCAAGTTGATGAAATCTCAGTATTTATTACAGGTGGCTTTTCCATTTTACTGCTATAATTTGATAAAAAAATTTTTTACTCCGTACTTACCTGCGACTATCATTATTCTTTTGTTTTCCATTGTACTGGCATAATTTGATTAACCCCCTTTTTTAAGTCCGTACTTACCTGCGACTATCATTATTATCCTTTTGTTTCCGTCTTTGTTTCGTTTGATTGTATTCCTTGCGGGCTAACAGATAAATAGAAACATATCCATTTACGTTGTAGTATTTTGGGTAGCGCTTTCGGCGTCTTCTCAATGAAGGGGGGGATACCATAGTCCTTTAAGTGCTGTGTTATTTTAGGAAACCTTAACCAAGACAAGAATTTAAAAATGAGTTTCTCAAAACCAGAATATTGATGTCGGCTTAAAATGTTTACATATTTATAATGATTAAGTGAATTACTTTTATTACAAATGATAGAGGAACCATTAAATGATCTGCAAATAACTCTACATCTTTATTTCTTAAAAACAATGCGCCTGTAAAAAGCGTAAAGAGAAATAACTTCAACATTTATATTTTGGATTATGTCCCTTTTATTTTCAAGCTGTATTTATCAGCTTATTTTCTTTTGATACATCACAATACGCTGAATTGTTGGAGAGATATCACAAATATAAACATGGGTTTAGAAGGAGACAACACATTAAGAGACAAAGAAAAACAAATTTATCACAATTTATAATGTAAGGACAAAAGTTTTTTTAAGATATTCAGAAAAAAAAAGTTAAATATATTAAAACACGGTGTTTTGTCTGCAATCTTTATATTTCTAACTCAAAAGTCAGCACCAAATACACGTTATTAAAGCTAATCGCTAACTAATTATGTCTTCCTCTATTTTTGTTAACTTTATTTTCATTCTACATTTAATTGTTGTACTATTTTTAAGCTAATGCTAGAGGCTAGATCTCACGCATTAATGTTGACTTTTGTCTTGTTTCCTTGACCAACAGTTCCGAGTGGGATCAGATGCCAGGTGTTCGTGGGACGAGGTGGAGTTTGAGGATGAGATCATCATTGGAACTCTTCCCCTCGCCAACAAGTCTCCGCCCACTGGGGTGTCACGTGTCCAACCCAGTCAGACGACACTCACGGTAGCCCCGCCTGAAAAGGAGATTGAAAACAGCGGTAGGTGAAGTCTTTGTCTCAGCCAGCGGTAGGTGAAGTCTTTGTCTCAGCAAGCGGTAGGTGACGTCTTTGTCTCAGCAAGCGGTAGGTGAAGTCTTTGTCTCAGCAAGCGGTAGGTGAAGTCTTTGTCTCAGCAAGCGGTAGGTGAAGTCTTTGTCTCAGCAAGCGGTAGGTGAAGTCTTTGTCTCAGCAAGCGGTAGGTGAAGTCTTTGTCTCAGCAAGCGGCAGGTGAAGTCTTTGTCTCAGCAAGCGGTAGGTGAAGTCTTTGTCTCAGCAAGCGGTAGGTGAAGTCTTTGTCTCAGCAAGCGGTAGGTGAAGTCTTTGTCTCAGCAAGCGGTAGGTGAAGTCTTTGTCCCAGCAAGAGGTAGGTGAAGTCTTTGTCTCAGCAAGCGGTAGGTGAAGTCTTTGTCTCAGCAAGCGGTAGGTGAAGTCTTTGTCTCAGCAATGTCCTAGTAGCTAAACTGGAATCATCTGGCATCATCCTAGTTGGTGTTTTGTGCTAAACTACTGTACTGGCAAAAGCTGGCGGCATCCTGGTTGGAGTTTTGCTAGACGCTCATACATAGCTCACACACCAATGTCTTCTTTTTCCTCATAGCCCCCCCCCCAACTTTTCGCCCACCAAGTCGTCTCGTTTCATTTTCCAACGTTTTTGGGTGATTTTTTAAAAAAAAGTATGTTCAATTATGTTTTCAATATTTTTTGTAAATATACAAATAAATTTATTAACTTTTTAAAAAAAATTTGAAGCTCTCGTGAAATATCGATGGATTTTTAACTTACAAAACAACAAATTTTTGTAGTAAATCAATAAAATAAAATAGGTTGAAAACGTATATAAAACTAATAAAATCTTCCCCAGAAATGAACAGTATTTCTTTGATTCCAGGAAAACCAAGTTACGAAGAATGCGTGTTGTTTGGGAGAGTGAATATAAAAGACAAGGACGACACAGAACACACGCTGGGTGAGCTCATATTTACACCTCTGTACGCCTTTTACTCGCCGCGAACACCAATACGAAGAGGATCGAGCTGTCTGGACTAACAGTTCTTGGCAACGTAGGATGTTCAACTCGACACGGCTACACGAACAAATACTAATTAGGTCAAAACAACACATCTATGAGCCTCTGCGTATTTCTCCGAAGATTTGGCATCATGAGTACCTAAAGCAATAAGTGCAGTTTTCACGCACCACACTGTCATGGAACGATTGTGTTTCCAGAACTATAAAAAGGATTGTTGTATTCAGAATGTGTTGATGTGAAGGCCCACAATTCTTGAGACTGAAATTATGTTGTTTTATTGGGTGCCATGTAATACATAAAGTAGAACCAAATAAAATTCATGATGCGGTGTATGAAAGAGGAAGAAAATATGAGCATGTTTACCATTCATCTGGTAAATTACGTGTGCAAACGTAATCCAATCACGTGACCGAAAATACCCGTAATTTCAAACCTGTTTCTTGTAGAGTTTAGAGAAGTTTATAGTTCGTATATCCCTTGACTGATGACTGAAAGGAAGTTTGGTGGTAAATTGTATATTGGCTCAATGACTGAAATGACGTCATCAAGTCTAACCGTCTTTCAATGACCTGTTGACATTGATGACCGAACAGTTAATCATTAAGTATGAATTGTTTAAATGTATGCGTATGGGGCTGTTCGCCATCAACACAACATGAATAACTCTATTGCGGTTTAAATTTAAAATAACATTCAGTTTCCCATTATATATAATTGTTCAAATGCATATGTGGTTTTTTATGTTTAATCCTATGATTACGACCAAATAGTGGTAATTGTAGTCTGTATGAAAGATTATACTCGTCTAGTGGTAAAGTTGATTTGTAAGAGGGATTCAAATGGTGTATTCGCAATGCTAGAATGCAAGATTTTATTCGTAATGTTAAATTGTCACCTCACTGCGTTGAAGACAACCATTGTATTGAAAGACAACCATTGTATTGAAAGACAACCATTGTATTGAAAGACGCCTCATTGCATGTAAAGACGTCTCAACATTGTGTAAAATGCTAGAGTCAGGAGTCGCCTCATTGCTTTAAATGTCGCCTCGTTGTGTCCGGCGACGCCTCATTAGGCTGAAAGACACATCATTGTGGTGGAAGACACATCATCGTGGTCGAAGACACATCATCGTGGTCGAAGACACATCATCGTGGTGGAAGACACATCATCGTGGTGGAAGAAGCTTATTTGTGGTGGAAGACATTGTGGTGAAAGACACATCATCGGGGTGGAAGACTATGTGGGGACACATCATCGTGGTGGAAGACACACATCGTGGTGGAAGACACATCGTGGTGGAAGACACATCGTGGTGGAAGACACATCGTGTGGAAGACACATCGTGATGGAAAGAAGCTTTTTTCGGTGGAAGACATCAGCGTGGTGGAAGACACATCATCGTGGTGGAAGCCACATCGTGGTGGAAGATGCCTATTTGTGGTGGAAGACAACGTGGTGGAAGATGCCTATTTGTGGTGGAAGACACATCGTGGTGGAAGACGCCTCTTTGTGGTGGAAGGCGCCTCATTGTTTTGGATGTCACCTCGTTGTCATGGCGAGTATAACTTTCACAAATGAACACTCTGAAATGTTATTTTACTTCTCAAAATATCAGTGAGGCAAATTGTGTTATTCAAATTTTTATCCATGGCAACTGTTTGTCGGATATATTCATTATAGAAATCTTTACATGTTTCAAATTGCTTTGTTTGGTTTTATTTTATTAATGCTATTTTTGCTTTCAATTTTTAATTGTGTAATATGTGTGATGATTCTTTTTAAAATCCCATAATAAAACTTCGATGATAAACTTTTCCGCTGTGTGAAAGGTAATGGAAGTTACTGCTTTGTTACATATTTCACAAGATTAGTTACTAGTGTAAAAATTGGATTGATTTGTGCAGTTTATTTATTCACTGATGTAGGTTGTCGAAAAATAAATTCACATCTCTCCACACAAATATTGTTTTTTCAGATTGAAACATGAGTTTAAGTTATAGGTGAAATCGAGTACATGATCATTTAAAAAGTTAATTTTTGCTCTATGGTAAGTCTTTAAACAATTACACTGACAAAATTGACATTCTCTTTCAGCATTGTTGTGACATTTGCCAATAGCACGAATAAAACATACAGAAACAAAAAGTCAATAAAACATACAGAAACACCATGTCTATAAAACATACAGAAACACAAAGTCAATAAAACGGACAGAAACACAAAGTCAATAAAACATACAGAAACACAAATTCAATAAAACATACAGAAACACAAAGTCAACAAAACATACAGAAACACAAAGTCAATAAAACATAAAGAAACACAAAGTCAAAAACACATACAGAAACAAAAAGTCAATAAAATATAAAGAAACACAAAGTCAATAAAACATACAAAAACAAAAAGTCAATAAAATATAAAGAAACACAAAGTCAAAAACACATACAGAAACAAAAAGTCAAGTTACAAAGAAACAAGTTTATTTCTAATTTTTCAATGGAATTAATAAAGTCATTAAATTCCCAGACCACCGTTATAAAGGCAAAAATTGCTTTGACAAATGTTAATAAGAATAATATGACATTATGGAACTGACAGAGGACAAGGTAATTTATGAACATGAACAAAAATAAAGTAATGAAGAATTAAACGTCTTAATTTTATTAAAAAAGTTATATCAACTGATAACATGAAATGTTAAAAAGAGTTAAACCAAAGAGAAAGAAAAATCAAATACGATTTGAAATGTACGGAAAAAAAACACTACACAATATTGCACCAAGACATGTAGCGTTGTTAGAGAAATTCTAAACTATTTGAAATTTCTAAGATTAAAAAAAATACGTTAAGTGAAAAGTGTCAGAAATAATGACAAAATCAAGAAGAAGTGCGTGCCAAGTAGGGTGACAAATGTCATCATGGAAAACCCATCGAATTCTCAGTTACCTCCCTTGCATATGTGTCAACATTGACGACATTGAACAAATCTTACATTCTGTCTCGCCTTTCATATTATATTAAATTGGCGTAAATTTTAAAAATAATTTTAGCGAATAAATATGAATAACTAGCATTAAGCTTAAACAATAAATAAAAATCACATTTCAATTGCAATTAAAAACTCTTTGATCTTGTCTATCTGTTCTTTTATTATCTAAGTTAAAAAAAACAACTTTATATTCCTTTACCATTTTTCAAGTTGTATCTAATACTGAAACATACGATTGAACTCAATGAAATGGTCCCTGATTAATATACTTTAGTGAAAGAACAATTTCAAAATGACATAGTGCTTGCCTCCAACATATTGATGGTTTTATCTGGCACATCATTGAGGGTAAGGCCAGTTTTGATCGACAGCGTCATCTCGTCTCTGGCAAACATCTTTCCAATGGCACCTTTCCTGGTGCCCAGTTTGTAGAAGCCGTCTCTTGTGACGTACATGACGACAGCTAAGATCTGCTGAGGTTGAGTCTGACCAGCAGGTCGGTACGTGTCAGGACGGGCGTCTATGAGGACACACGTACCAATGATAAGATGCCCGCCGTACGGCACGTCACTGTACCTGTCCATGACGCAGGCGTCATCAGCTGACGCATCCCTTCTACAGCCACTTCGACATTCGTTGTTTGTTGTCACAGTTTTGGTCGTCTGCCTTGGGTTCCCCCATTCGGATCTGTAACAGGATCTACTGCCACTAACTGGACCACACGATCGACCTGCTCCTGTATTGCAGCTTTGTTCAGGGGCCACCACACAAACGTTATTCGTGGAGTCTGGGGAAACTATTCGTGATGGTGCACTGCACTTGGTGACACTCGCACGACATTTTGTCTCTTGTCTCGTGGAATCGTTAGGTAACGGGTCCCCAGGTTGTGGTCTGGTTGTAATTTTGTCCACTCCAGAATATTGTCTTTGAAAGTTGGATCTGTTTTTCAAACATGGACCTTGCGTGGATGCAGATGTCCGGAAGAGGTCCAAATTCTTTTTCTGAGCAGAACTGATCATGTCAGGGGAATCTTGGTTATTCTTATTGGCTAAATATGATAGCCTCGAGCAACTCATTGTTGAACCTGGATAAAATTTTAAAATATGTTAATGACTTGACAAATTACGTGCAGATATTACATAAATAAATCAAAAAGATGAATAATTGATTAGAAATTTAATACGTTTAGAAAAAAAATTCTTTAAAAAAGGGCAACTCCGTCCGTAATTCTACAAGCAATAAATATTAGTTATTGACTAAAATCTTTAGTAGAAAACTATGTAATACACTTCGGTAAAGGATATTGCATTCCCATCTCAGAAAAATTAATCCCACCAGAACATTTTATCCCAAATCAGGGCCATTGAATCTCATCCCAGGACAACACATTCCCCCAGGCCATTTCATTTCATCGACTTTTTTACCATGGCAAAGATATTTCTTTTAACATAAAGTTTGATAAAGACATTATAATAAGACAGTTGGAATCCAAGCAAGTTACCAACAAACAATAACACTAACACACAAGGCAATGAATGAAATCCAAGGTTAAAACTGAAAACAATGGCATCTAAAACAATGCCATTTGAAAATCATCATCATCATCAGCCCCGTGACCGTTGGGGGGGGGGCATGGACACAACAGACAACGATCTCCACATTTGCCTATCTTTAAATGACCCACTTTCCAGTCCACGACAGACTATGGGGTAAGTGATGTAGCGTTCACAAGTTTTTAGCCACCACAAGTTTTTAGCCACCACTAACGAGCAGGGGAATGTGTGGCCAGCACAATGCCCCAGAGGCCTTGCCAGTACCTGGGCTCGAACCCGCGACTCGGGATCTTCCTCGGTTCGATAGTCCAGTGCGCTACCGCTTAGACCATCACGCCCCTATCTTTAAATGCGGCAAATAATTCATTCAATCTCCTCTATGTCAATTCCTTTATGTTGTCAAGCCAACATTTCCGCTGTCGACTTCACCTTACAAGTCAACGCTATCTGAGAATTACTTCACAAAGTATAATTCATCTTACAAGTTATCGTTATATGAGAATTTCGTCACAAAGTATACTTCACCAAACAAGTCATGGCTATCTGAGAACTACGGACTACGTCACAATGACCCCCCCCCGCATTTCCATGTTTGCAATCTTAAAATATGACGTCAACTATCCCACTGATGAAGTTATAATCCTACAAGATATGATTTTGAATCCGACACTTCACATTATTATCTTAAATATAAGACTACTAGTATACAGAATAACCATGCTTTGAAATGTTTAGTTTAATTTGGAATGTTCAGTGGTTACATACAAGTCGAATTCTGCCCGTGTTCGCTTTGTTTTTTGTTGTTGTTTTTGAGTTATCTCCCTTTGGCATTCTAAAAACTTCTTTGGGGATTTTTTTTTAAATAACCTGTGTGGGGAGAACAGGGGGTGAATTTTTAATGGGTATTTTTCTAAAAGAGCCAGTGGCGTAGCTAGGGATTTGGGGGCCCGCGGGCTTATCTCTTTGGGGGTGGGAGGGCCCTGCATACATGGCGGTGGTGTAATATTTAATGTAAAAAAACTCGGACACTCCTTTGAGGGCCCCTCAAGTGGGGGCCCGGTGGGACTTTTAAATTTGGACCCCCTACCCCTCCTCTAGCAACGCCTCAGAAAATAGCCTCATTAAATTCTTATCAAGACCATTCCTACATGAAGAAAGATAAAGAAATATCTAAGTGAATCGTATCCCTTAGCTCTGTGTGACGTCATTTAATATTTACTTGATGACTCCAATGAACACGGCTCGTCCATTTTTAACTTTGGACAAAATGGCTAAAATAGTACACACATGCGGGTTAGTTATTCGTTCACTACAGATTAAGTTGTTTAAAAAAAAATCAAAATTGCTCCATGAAATACGGTGAAGAAAACACCCAGGTGAATAACATTGTGAGTCACGCACGTCACAGGTAAATATAGATAAATAGCTCAGTGAGCAACTCTCCAGCTATTCATGTCAGGCGAGGCTACTGTGTGAGGTTGGGGTGCCCGAGGAATGCAGATAGTAAGACGGATGCTAAATATAACAGTGACGACCTAGCGTTGCCTTGTACTCCAAGCTCAAAATTACCCCCCCCCAAAAAAAAACTCCCCCCTCCCTCCAAACATTTTATATTATTTTTAGCTAAAGGACAAGATGGAGGATATCTTCGCTCCCTTAATCATTGCATCAAAAATTCTGTTGTCGATATCATTGTTGACGACAGACAAGAGTGTGCAACCCTTATAAGGAAAGTGTTTCACTGCTCGGGGGTTCTCTCCCGTTACTGATGATATTTCTCTTTGCGTGTTATTACTTTTTTAAAGCTTCCTGATGCACATTGTTTTTTTCTTCATGCAGACTTGAGCAAAGTAATCAAGTACTTACTCGAAATTAATCAAGTAATTACTCCAAATTAATCAGGTACTTACTCCAAATTAATCAAGTACTTACTCCATTTACGGGTGCGAACTAATATTGAACACGCAGACATCAGTCACCAACATTTAATGACCCTTAGTGCGACCCGTATCCTGAAATGAAGAAAAGACATTTGATAAAATTAATTACTTACTCAAGTCGGACGGCTCTACAGTAGTTCTTGGCTCTCCTCTAGTCTTCAGTCTTCAAGGTTTCAATGTTCTGGTCGTTGTGTTGTCATGGATGTCATGTCCCCACCTTGCCACCTGTGTGTGCCACTAATATGCTGACTACACGCTCAATGTCATGAGCAAAGCTCAGATAACAACACGTGACCGTGAAACTAAATGTGTTAACTGTCTGGTGGACGCAACATTCTTGATTTTAAAAAAAATAATAAAAAAAATATTTAAAAATAATTTTTGGAGGAGACGTTTTTGAGCTCGGTCAGCTGTCTTGTGATTTTTAAAAAAATCTTTATGTTAAGGTAGAAATATATGTCCCTTAGTGAATCAACAATTCACCCCCGCCCCCACAATTCCCACCCACACACACACACGCACTTTTTGTCACCAAATAAAAAAAATGAATAATAATTGAAAATAAACAAGAAATATAACAAGAAATAGAACAAGAACAATAAGAACAAGAAATAGAACAAGAACAATAAAAACAAGAAATAGAACTAGAAATAGCACAAGAAATAGAACAAGAAATAGAACAAGAACAATAAGAACAAAGAGAACAAACATCTTCCTTGCATCAACATGAAGGAAACAATCGACTTTCAATAAACGAGATGCATGGCCTTTCTAAACAGTAGACTATGTAGAAAGATACGATGCATAAGAATTATATTCTAACATTTGAAGAAATAAATAGAGGTTAAAAAAAGATTTAAAAAAAACACGTTTTTATAAGTGTACTAAAAAGAAGAAAATAATATAAAACTAATAAGTTCAAGTACTTTCATATTATATGACTAAAAACGTTGGGCGGGCCCTTATGAGGATTTACATATGCAGTTCACTCATTCTCTCACTTATATATTTTTTTTGTTGCCTTCTTAATTATAAATCTTTAATTTCTATACCAAACACCCGCCCCACGTTTTAGTCGTATTATATGAAAGTACTTGAACCTATTAGTTTCAAATTATTTTCTTCTTTTTAGTACACTTATAAAAACGTGGTTTTTTAAAATCTTTTTTTACCTCTATTTATTTTATTCTTTTTAGTCCACTTACAAAAACGTGGTTTTTTAAAAATATTTTTTTACCTCTATTTTTTATTTATACCAAACACCTCATAAGCGCGCGCCCAAAGTTTTAAAAACACGGTGATGTGGTCACGGGGTGAACTCATGGATGTCAACAAAAGCAGACGGTACATATGCTTATATATAGATAAACTAAAAAGTTCAATAATTTAATAACGGTACTTTCGATCGATCTGAAATTTTGATACAATGCATTGTCATCCAAAATCTATCTGTGGTAAAATTTTGAGATCTCTGGGACCATCAGAAGTGGTTTAATTTTACGTTGGCAGATTTGAAAAATTGTGGATAGACAAACAAATCCACAGGAACGAAAGCGAGTTAATAAAGCGTGGTTAAAAATAAGTGCTACCAAAATCTAAGCTCATGAAGTATATTTTGTTTTGTATGCGAGTGTTAAGATAAAATTGTATGTTTTTGTTAAGGTAAATGGTCGTCAGCAAATGTGTAACGTATATACACACTGTTGTATTTGAATGTGGATGAAGTATATACGGTTTGTGTTGAAATATGATGAAATATACGGTTGTGTTGAATGTGGATGAAGAGTACGGCTGTCAGGAGGTTAGGTGCGTAGCTCACTGTAAAAATGTTTTCAAAGAACGTACAAAAAAAAACAAGTTTTTTTACTATAAATCCTTTATACACGAGACATAACTAAAAGAATTTCATTATAATACGTAGCGCAAGACAATCCAAAAACATTTTTTTTTAGTTATGTCTCGTAAAAATGTTTAATATAAAGCGCACCGATCGGGAATATATTTTTTAAAAGCATCGTCAATTTAATTCGCACCTTACCACGCGACAGGAAAGGTTGTTCAATATAATACGCACCACGACACTATAGCAAACAAATGTAACATTTTACATAGAGATAAATAAAGATAATATAAAAATTCATGAATTTAATTACGGTACATTCGATTTATCTGAAATGTTGATACATAATTTTTATCATCACACGAGTCTGCCTGCAAAATTTCAGCTCGCTAGCTTATGAGGAAGCGGGTTAAACGATCCAAAGTTTTTTCAACATTCAAGCAAGCAATCAAGCAAGTCATCAAGCAGACGCCACGAGTTAAGAGAAAAGATTTAATAAGGATGGGTGGGGTTTGAGATGTACATTTGGTGAGTGATAGGCCATAAGACCCCAGGCCTGTAGTTCAGTAGCTGTCATAACAATAACTACTAATACACCGGGTATAGGGACGGGAAGAAATATAAACATTGGCGATTGAATGCATTCCAGATTTATCGTCTCTAAGCAAATGAATCTAAAATATGCAGGTAGCCTTGTAACACGTTCAGAATGACTGCATCCCTGTTTATTACTGTAGTTATTTAAACTCGTATATTTTAAGGAAGCAATTTTAGTAAAATTTGTATTGGGCCATGACGTTTTTTCCCGAGAAGTGCAACATCCTGGGTGAAATTGTTCCGTGGAAATAATCTGCCTTGTTTCGGTTTTTGAAGCGGAATTACTAGGTCAATTTACGGCATATCAAAATGTTGTATTCGAAATGGGGCCGTCCATAAAGTACGTCACGCTCCAGAGGGGGGGAGAGGGGGTGTAAGAAAGTGTGACAGTTTGTGACAGGGGGGAGGGGGGGGTCCGGCCATGTGTGACGTCACCGTGTTTTATATTAAATTTTAATTATTTTGTTAATAAAAAACACAATTTTTGTTCGAAAGTGTGACGTACTTTAGTCCGAGATTTGTGACAGTTTGTGACAGGGGGGAGGGGGGAGTTTAAAATGGTTGAAAATAGCGTGACGTACTTTATGGACGGTCCCAATGTAAATAATTACATAATCTTGTTTGCTGTTTAAATATAGCTCGATTTTTTCATGGCTTTATTATTAACAGATGTAATATATCATGTACCCAGAAACGTTGTCACCTAAATTTTTGCCTCTTTTGAAATAAATATTTTTAACTATTTGTCGACAATAATACCGCGTCGTTAATTCCTTTGTTTACATATTCTCCCGAGAAAAACAGTGTATTCTATTCATTGCTCATTGCTATTCTACACTTGTCTCTAATGGATTACTTTGACGTATTTTTATTTTTTTAATTAACTAATTGAACTCCTAAGTGCATGTCTTTAAACTGTTGATCTTTGGGCTCATGAGCTCAACTTATGTTACTTTGAAGTGACTCTTGTACAGACGCCCAAGACTTTCGGCATTTTGGCAAAAGAAACATGCTGTGTGTGTCCTGTGTGTGTGATGTGTGTGTGCTGTGTGTGTGATGTGTGTGTGCTGTGTGTGGTGCTTTTTGTGTGTTGTGTGTGTGTTGTGTGTGTGCTGTGTGTGTTCTGTGTGTGTGCTGTGTGTGTGCTGTGTGTGTTGTGTGTGTGTTGTGTGTGTGCAATGTGTGTGCTGTGTGTGTGTGATGTGTGTTTGCTGTGTATGTGTGCTGTGTGTGTTGTGTGTGTGTGCTGTGTGTGTTGTGCGTGTGTTGTGTGTGTGCTGTGTGTGTGCAATGTGTGTGATGTGTGTTTGCTGTGCATGTGTGCTGTGTGTGTTGGGTGTGTTCTGTGTGCGCTTTGTATGTGCGGGCATTTCGGGGTGTGTTTGTCAATACATGCTATGATGGTGCCTCAAATCACATCAATATAATATCTACTCTCCATGGTGTATGCCAGTACATATCAAGGATATACTCTCTTAGCTCCGTTCTAACATTTCATTGTAGTCTCGACGAGTCGGTTTAAAGTCTCATATAATATAACAAATAAATTAATATTCAATAGAGGTTTGTGTCAAGTTTTTTTTTAAAAAAAATGTTTCATTTAAATCAGTAAAACTTGAGTAGCCCCCCTTCAAACGCACAATCAATGTGAGGGCCGTTTAGATAGGTAGGCAAGCTGTGTGTTTCTGCGAACTTATTGTACCGTAAACGGTAAGGTCAGCTTCTCGTTTTGTTTTAATGCTGACATTTCACTACAGCATGGCAACTAAGTCACTAACCGATTGTAAGATTGATAAATACCATGGCACTTGTCGTTTTAATTCAAGAATATAAGTCATCTATTGTTAACTCTCAATTTACACTTTAGAATATAAATAGGTATTGTTAACTACTTGCATAAGTGGCTCTTAAGTGCATCTGCAAGTAAACAGTCGCATAAATGAAGACCCCGCCTTGGAAATCCCCACTAACTGCTGGTTTTTTCAAATGTCAACGCAAATTCTCAAATCTCTGAATGTTCTGAGTATTTTCACCGTAACTAGGAACAAAGGGCATGACAAAGTAGTTCATTGTTGACTCTTTGTATTCCTGCTTTCAAAGAAAGTTCATCTTTCAGAAACTAGAATTTGTCTGCGTTTGTATTAGTTATCTGCCCTTTGAAAGACATACTTAAGAAAACTGAAAAAGTGATGTGAGCAGACTGAGCAGACGAGGCACGTACTTGGGCAAGTTCAAAAATAAAATACCGTAATACATTAAAGGAGAAGCTCACATTCATGGGATACTTTATTTTTTTTATCAGTGGGTTAAATAAAGTATGGTGTGAAGCACGTTAATACACTGTGCCAAAACTAGACGCGGAGATACACTGGGCCAACATGTGGCATGGAGACACACTAGGCCAAGACAGGGCATAGAGACACTGTAGGCAACACATTGCGTGGAAACACACTGGGCCAACATATGACATAGCGGCACACTAGACCAAGACATGGCATAAAGAAACACTGGGCCAACAGGTGGCATGGAGACACACTGGGCCAACAAGTGGCATGGAGACACACTGGGCCAACATTTGGCATGGAGACACACTGGTCCAACATATGTCATGGAGACACACTAGGCCAAGACAGGGCATAGAGACACACTGGGCAACACATTGCGTGGAGACACACTGGGCCAACATATGACATAGCGACACACTAGACCAGGACATGGCATAGAGAAACACTTGGCCAACATGTGGCATGGAGACACACTGGTCCAACATATGTTATGGAGACACACTGGGCCAACACGTGGCATGGAGACACATTTAACAAAAGCATGGCGTATTGTCACATCAGATAAAAGCAAAGTGTAATGCAATTGATTGCACAATGAAATTTTTCCTCAAACTGACGTTGGGGTCTTAAATTAACCCATGCAAATCTTTTGTTCTACTCTAGAGTACGGTACTTTTCTGTAGCTTAACTTTAAAAAACAAAAGATTTCAATAATTCAAAATGTATTTTTGTTTTAAGCTCATTATTAGCAAACAAATAGCCATCAATTTTTGTAGACAATCATTGAGAAATGTATTCCCAGTTCATAAAAAGATTTAAAAATAAACGCCACTAACAATTTTAATCAATTTGTTTTCACCTTTTTTTCGTAATTTTTCATAGTAAAGCGTACCGTTAGACTTTTTAACTCTTTAATTTCCTTTTTTTTTCCGGCATTGAACTTATTTGGGTGAAAATTAAAGAAATTAGATAAATTATTTTAAACTTATAATTTCTTAACGTTTTTCAACATTAAAGTGTACATTTTTCCAGTCGAGCTGCTACTTCATACACTGTAGCCACTTCATACACTTAAAATAATTATCTGACGCCAAGAAACCTTGTGGACTGCCCGTAAATATTCATTACGTTCTACCCCGTGCTACGTGACCACAGGGCAACGCCTGAGTGGGCATTTGAAAAGTACTACTTTGTCCTTATATGGTCATGAAACTTCCCTTGGCGTAATGGGTTGCTGACGCTCTTACTTCTGAGAGATAGAGAAGAGGCTGCAGAATGAATTTTGAGAAAGAGACTAGGAAGAGAATCAGCGGAAACTGAAATGGATGATACGATTATTTGTGACTTTCTGTAAATACGTTTTGTTTTTGGCTCTAATCTAGGGCTCCCCTCAATATGTTTTGAATTTAATTTCCTTGACGACAACTAGTGTTCCCTTTATCCGATTATTTCAATTTCTATCAATAAATAATAATAACAATAAAGACATAATGCAAACAACATTTTACAGATGAACATTCTGTGTGTATGACCGGCATACTAAAAATGAAGTACTTTGCAAGTTCCAATACAAAGATAATCAGGAACCTGTCAAAAACTACCTTAACCTTTCAATTGTGGGAAAACTTCAGTTTTTGAGGTTTACTTAAAGAAAACGTTAACTTCAGATATTCAATATTTAAAGTATTAACATCATTTCTCTCAATTGAAATCTTAACCAAAGAGGTTCACTCTGTCTTGACTAGGGAAAAGTTGATATTTTCAAATCACCGCGAGATGTTAGTATGTATCTAAGTGACAAACTGTCTGTAAATGTTTGTTAGGTCAGTGAGGTTTCAAAAGGTTGTCTTTCTAATAACGTCAAAGTCATCATTTTTGCCCCGTCTCTATTTAAAGTAGATGTTAATAAGTCAATTTTACAAATGTTTGTCAGTCAGCTAAAGTCCGTTATTTAAATTCTTTTGCGGACTTTGTTTTTACTACACGACATCTTCAAGTGATGTCCTCAACCAATACACGACATCTTCAATTGATGTCCTCAACCAATACACGACATCTTCAAGCGATGTCCTCAACCAATACACGACATCTTCAAGTGATGTCCTCAACCAAAACACGACATCTTCAAGTATTGTCCTCAACCAATACACGACATCTTCAAGTGATGTCCTCAACCAATACACGACATCTTCAAGTGATGTCCTCAACCAATACACGACATCTTCAAGTGATGTCCTCAACCAATACACGACATCTTCAAGTGATGTCCTCAACCAATACACGACATCTTCAAGTGATGTCCTCAAACGATATCTTAGAAGACTCGACTTCACTAGTTCCAAAGTAAGATCCATTTTTTTTCTTCATCCAAGCCTCTAATTGGTCAACCACAAGTACAAGCCATACTCAGACCTTCACGAACTGAAGACCATACAATAACAAGTGACCATAAGTGGCCGAAGTTGCTGTAATATGGCGTAATATATTTTAAAATACGATGCAATTCTCACATGTAAACATTTAGCTTTTAAAACTATTGCACATGAAACAATATATGAATTCTCAATTATATGCCCACAATAGATGAGTGGGTCATTATTTCACGTCATTTTTCTAATTAATGAACGTGAAAATTTCTCTATTTCTCTATTTCAAGAGATAATAATAACTAGATGCGCCCCCGTGGCGTAACATACGCCGCAGACTTGCTCATGGATAGTACAAAGAAAGGGGGAAAGAACGGACACAAACTACAGCACGAAGAAATCAAAACAACGCGAGTGAACGTCGGTGGGGGGGGGAACCACCGACGCATTGTTGGTCTCGAGACATTCACACTGCGGTTTTCTACCTGCCCACCACCCCCCACCACCCTAGCTTGCCAACCTTCAAACTGTGATTGGCCGACCCTAGCGTGGGTCAGCCATGTTCGCAAATAGGGGGAAAAGAACGGGCACAAACACACATTTTTTTTTAATTAAAAAATTATGTTAACCTGATAAACCAGGACCTTCCACCTTTAATGCGGACGTGATACCACTACACTACGAATCACATGTTATTCTGTGAAGGAACAACGCCAATGAACTCAAAAAGCATTGTTGGTCTCGAAACATGCCCATCCATGCCCCCTTTTTTTAACCCATTTCGCTTGATTGGTCGACCCCAGCGAGGGTCATTAGTCATGCTTATGAGCACATACTCGCTTTGGTGAATTATATATATATATTTTATTATATAGATGCCAAAGATGCATACCAACCAATGAATTTTTTTTCAGGTGCGCATTTCGCGCTGATTCGCAAATTTATTTCACGACAGCTTAGCGAGACTCTTCAAAAATAACTCAGTAAAATCTTTCAGAAATATTCAAGTTCAGCTGATAATTTAGTGAAAGGTCTTTCTCTTTTTGTGCCGCCAAACAATGGAATTCTCAACCATTATACATTCGCAGTATTCCAACTTCAAAGGCCTTCAGGACTGCACTAAAAACACATCTCTTCAAACTTTACTTTCAAATATTAATTAAAGAAACATTTCTTTAAACGATAACCGTAGCTTATGTGTACCGTACTGCCATTTTATGTTGTTAGGATATGAATGTTTCATTTTGAATGCAATGATAAGTATAAGTGTGTTACTATTTGTACCGTACTGTAATAATTATTATATGTTGTAGTTGTAGTTAGGATATGAATGTTTCATTTTGAATGCATTGCTAATTATAAGTGTGTTAGTTGCTTACTGGGGTACAGCGCTGTGTATATTATTAATATATTATTATTGTTATTATTAATTATAATAATGTGATAACTAACTGCTCCCAGTTGAAAAGAGTTACAGCTTAAGTTTTATCTCGTCTTTGACAAGGTTACTTTTTTAATCAAATCCTAAGATCATTTTTATTACTTGTCTTACAATTTTTGTATGGTTTTAAGTTTTAAAAAAAATGAGATATTTGAAATAATTGAATTTTTTTGCATGAATTGTAAAAAATATAATTATGAATTCTCATCTTGCAGACTACGTCTTACATTGTAACGAAGAGATGAAACATAAAATGTATTTGAAATATATTTAAAATTGTCACTTTTAAAACATGAGTAAATCGAAACTTGTGTACCTCCAATCACCACTGACCTCATATGCACATACAAAGTTGTTAAGTAATACGAAAGAAACATCGTGGTTGCAGAAGAAAAAGGGGCAAGTCGCAAGTATTACGTACGCAAGTAGGGGGAGGGGGTCTTAAATTAACGGCATTTTGCGTATGGATGCGTACGTGAAGTTGGGGGGGGGATCTCGACTAAATGTGTACGTACGCACAACAAATTTAATTTGCATACTAACTAAGCCTAGTAATGTAAACCGCTTTGGCTGCAAACGGCATTCGAGACCGACTGAGCCAAGACTGATACGCAATAATGTTTTATAATTGAATACAAACGAAATTCTGAACTTGGAAGTAATTAACATTCGATTCAGACCAAACGTTCACACATTACTAAAATATATCCGTCTGATTTATATTTCCATTGAAATTAGTAGAACTTTCTCTTTCGCCCACCGGTGCCTTAGCTGTTATAATTTAAAATACATAACGGGGACGGCGATTTCACTGTTTGTATTGTTCTATTTTATCAGTTTTGTTATGTAGTGTTCACGACAATAAAATTTGAATGTTCTATTGTATTTCTTCAATAATTTCAACATGAAAAACACGATATTAAAATCTTTTCAAAATTTATTTTCAAAATTAATGAAACAACATTTCTTGTAAATGATTAACGTAGCTTATGTATAATGTACTGTAATTTTTGTGTTTGTTAAGATATGAAAGTTAATTTAATACTTATAGGTATGTTATTTCTTTCATGTAAAGCGCTGTGAGCCCAGTTCCTTACTGGGATACAGCGCTATATAAATAATCAATTTATTCTTATTATTATTACAAAAAACTATAAAGGGGCCGTCATGAATGACGTCACGATATTTTTTGCCGATTCTCCCCCCCCCGGACACAAAAACTTAGACCCCCTTCTAGTATGAGGTCACAAAGGGGGGGGGGCGTCCATAAATGACGTCACGCACCTAGAGGGGGAGGGTGGTCGAAGGGGATGGGGGTTTTTGAGCAATGTAAAGTCGCATCAAAACGTGTAACCTTAAATAAAAGTTGCACTTAAATATTTGATTGTTTACAATTTATTTATTGACGCTTTACATGAGCTTCACGCGTGTTAGGATATTAGAGTGCAGCCTTACACTAAATACATACTTAAATGACAAAAACTGATTTGAAATATACTAATTTTCAAAATTTAAAAATAAAGTATATACTCGTTCTATAGCCCGTTCGTTCATAAGCCGACCCCCCCCCCACACACACTTTTGGAAGAGAAAAGTATTAAAAGTGTATAACCCGCTCGCAAACAGACCCACCAAAAATAATAGGACAGCTTCAACAAAATGGTGCAAATTTTTTAGAACTACAAGCTAAATCGGTCATTATGATTGTTTACTTTGTACTGCCTATTTTTGTCTTTGTGCTCTTTTAGGCAAGAGTTACCGGTAGTTTAAAAAAATCTTTGGTAAACAGTGACGAAAGCGCGTACATTTTTTTAAATTCGTTGTTGAAAACAAAACAATTTATTAAAACTTTCACAAAAATAAATAAAATGATTAAATAAGGCAAGTACAGATGTTCAATAATATATTATAGCTTCTGGTAGAGCAGTCGAATCTTGTAGAATGTAGAAAAGGACCTTGATGATCTACAACAAAAGCACCGATATTCAATATCCATGCAGAAATACGTAAATGACCCGTTCGTAAGCCGACGCCTCCAACTTTTCCCCTCTAGATTTTGACCAAAAAGGTCGGCTTGCGAAAGAGTATATACGGTAGAATTTATGGGAAAGTGGGGGGGGGGAGGACATCTTGTGAGGTCATATTGGAGGGGGGTCTAACGCGTAATGCGGGTGGGTGAAAATCGCCAAAATCGCGTGACGTCATTTATGGACGGCCCCGAAGCTTTGAAACCCCCCCCCCTAAAAGCCATATTTTGTAATTGAAAATTAGCATGTTGCAAATCACTTTTTAGTCATTTAAGTATAATATGTATTTATTTTATGCGCGTGACGTCATTTATGGGGGGCTTCAACGATTAAAATCAATATCTTTTGCTTCTGGCTAAAAAAAAATTTCAAAAAGGGGGGGGGGATTTGTACGTACGCATGGGGGAGGGATCCCGAAAATGTCGAAAATGTACGGGATGCAACAGGAAGGGGGCGAAAATACGACTTTTGTGCGTACGTATTATATGGATGGCCCCAAAGGGTTGTTCTTTTATGTTTTTAAAGCATTTTTTTTTATAAATAAGTATATTCAATCCTTACGGTCCCCAGCGGACATGATCCCAAATTATTTACCCCTGGTATCGTACTTGTCGAGCTATTGCATTAGGTGCTCTTCCACAAAAACAGATTGTTGGCCAATAAGCCTGGCTGTCTGGACTAAATGGTTTGAAGTATATCGGAAATGATCATTGCAAAACTTTTAATAAAAATTGAAAGAAAAAAATCAGACTCGTACATTTGTGGCAAATACTTGAAAACTGATTAACAATACACCAGCACCAACGCTTTAAACGATTCCAATAGTTTCTTGATTTATTATGGTTCATATAAAATGTAGAAATATGTTAACTTTGATTTGTCCTCATTTACGTATTTATTTTATCTAAATCAACCACAGAACACTATTCTTCTGTATCCTGTCTGTTATAAAAAATATTTTAAAAATGTGTGTTAGACACTGCACTAAAGTATTAAAAATAGAAACACTAAGAAAGAATGCCGCTATGCTACGTCAAAATAACGCATCTCTGCCTTGTTGACGTAGTGACCTATTTACTACGGAGGTCAGCTCACGCTAAAGTGTATTCTGACATCACTAGACACTCATCTCCCATTCATTCCACCCAAGTTTCTCTGACTCCCGCCCCCGTTTCGTGGGAATGTTGAGGCCGAGGATACCACTGTGGCCAATCCTTGTGGACTTTCTCAATGGGTTTCCGTGGGCGTCCCTCGAGGCTATATAACCATGACCAGCTCATCCATTCTTCACCAAACCAACTTGGTTTACCAAATACTGTTACCCAAGTTTATAGCATAGATCAAATTTAGCATAAGCTTTAGGCGTATTTTATTTTTATTCCAGGTAGTTTTTTTTTCAAACGAGATTCAGGTAAAGTTCAGCCGACATGGTTCTTCCCAAGTTTATTCCTTTCTTCATCGGTCTGACTCTCTTGATTCAGGTAAGAAATATTTTTAAAATATCTGGTTTGGAATAGATTGCTCATGTCACCATTTTAGCCATTGATTTCATTAACGAGGTAACAATTGTAAAATAATCAGTCGATCGAATAAATAAATATGGCTGTTATAATTTATAATAATAAAGTGTTGCCTAGAATATTGTTATCATTATTATTATATTATCATTATTATTATTATCATTATTATTATTATTATTATCATTATTATTTGAGTTTAGAAAAGCTCAGGTGTTGTAGCTGGTTTTTAAAACTTGGAACTATTTTTAAAATGTATTACAGTATAGTACTGGCCGGCCATCTCCTGTGACCGGACCATGCAAGCAAGCAGCAGACATCGTGTTTGTGTTGGACACGTCATCCTCCATCTGGCCAGGATACTTTAACAGACACGTCAAACCTTTTCTGAAGGACGTTATTTCGTCATTCAACATCGGACCAGGTCCCCAGGACACGCAGGTCGGCATCTTGCTCTTCAGTACCCGCGAGTACTTGGAGTTTCACCTCAACACATATCAGGTATTTGAGACACACAAGACATACTTTTATTTGACTGCTTAAATTTGTGAAGGAAACAACGCTTGAAATAAAATGTATTTTTTAAATCCTTATATTAACTCGTGGTGTCTGCGCCGACCGACGACCGACCGACGACTTTTCGCCAAACTTTTGAATCGATTTTAACCCACTTACACGCAAGATAGCGAAGCTGAAAATTTAGCAGCTGTTCGTACCAATTATAAAAACAATGTATCAAAATTTCTGATCGATCGAGCATGTACCGTAATTAAATTATTTGATTTTTTTAGATATTTATTTATTCCTATGTCTCATAGCTAATTTTTTGGCGATAGAGCGTCGCGGTGGCGTATTATAATGAACAAACTTTCTGTCGCGCAATAAGGTGCGTATTTATTGACAGCTCCTTTTTATAAACATATTCCTGATCGTGCGCATTATATTAAACATGTTTTACCGACACAACTGCAATTTGTATTTCTGGATGGTCTGGCGCTGCGTATTATAATGAACATTCTTTTAGTTACTTCTCGTACATAAAGGATTTATAGTCAAAAAACTTGTTTTTTTACGGGTTTTTTCTTATTTAAATCCCTTTTATTAACTCGTGGTGTCCTGGCGTCCGACCGACCGACCGGACCGACGACGTTGTTCGCCAAAACTTTTGATCGATTTTTAACACCACCTTGCTCGCAAGATAGCGAGCTGAAATTTTGCAGGCAGTTTCGTACCAATGATAAAAACAATGATCAAAATTTCTGATCGATTCGCAAAGTACCGTAATTAAATTATTGATTTTTTATGATTATTTTATTTATTCCCTATGTATCATAGCTATTTTTGAGATAGATGCGCGCGGTGCGTATTATAATGAACAACCTTTCAGTCTGTCGCGCAATAAGCGTGCGTATTTTATGACAGCGTCTTTTTATAAACATATTCCTGATCGGGTGCGCATTATATTACACATGTTTTACGAACACAACTCAATTTTGTATTCTGGGATGGGTCTGGCGCTGCGTATTAAATAAGAACATTCTTTAGTTACTTACTCGTACATAAATGGATTATAGTAAAAAAACTTGTTATAATTACGGTATTTTCCTTATAAAAAAGTCAAATTTCTAAGCATTTACTTCGCATGAGCTTTGTGAAAGTCAAATATAAAAAAAAGATCATTAAAGAATTGTAAAACTGTTAATATTTGCTAGTAACAATGAAAGAATTATAAACGTATCAATTGACTCCGTCTTTACCTTGTGATTCCGTCAATGCAGACAGCGAATGACACTCTGAAAGCAGTGGATGCCATCAAGTTCCGTGGTGGCGACACTCACACCAACAAGGCGTTGGAATACGCTGCTGACACGATGCTGACGCCAGAGAATGGTGCCCGAGATGGCGTTGCTAAATTGATCGTTGTAATTACAGACGGAAGATCAGCAAACACCAAGAAAACCGAGGACGCGGCATTTGCCCTCAAAGCACGAGGTAGAGACCGTTGTCATGGTTACAGTAGTTGTTGTGTTTGAAGAATGGCGGTTAGCTAATTAATATGATGTTATTTTTATTATAATTTTCATTGTCGAAAAATTCACCTTTTAAGAAACGAGAAAGCAAAACAAAAATTAATTAAAACCTGTAAACATTTAAAAACAACTCAAGTGTTGAGGTCACGCCCCCCCCCCTTTTCGTCTCTCTATCCTCTAACCTCACTTCTGTCTTTCTCACATTTCTGCCCGTTTCGTAGGTCTCAAACCGAACATGCTCTTTACATTATTCAAACCGTTTTTAGTCCTTTTATTTTTTTATTCATATTTTTTTAAAACTTCTATTATTTCCGCAATGTCTCAACATAAAATTCTTTCATTTAGGTGTGGACATCTTTTCTATTGGAGTCGGGAATGGAGTAGACTTCCGAGAACTCTACGCTATGGCGTCATCACCTGTCACCCAGTTCGTCTTCCAGGTCACAGACTTTCGCGCATTAGACAGTATAAAAAAGAGCTTCAAACAGTCGACGTGTGATGGTAAAGACATTTTGATACCTAAACAACGTATTTCATCCATTATGCTTGGTTTTATGTTGTTTGTACAGCTAGGATTTTTGTTTTAAAGAATATATGACTCTGTGACTAAAGGTTGGTCCACACCTCTCAAATGCTCGCGAGCATTTGATCAAACATCACACGAACGCACTATAAAATAAGCCAATTTTGGCGCATTTTATAGTGCGTTTGTGTGATGTTTGATCAAATGTTCACGAGCATTTGAGAGGTGTGGACCAACCTTAAGGAAGTCTGTTGAATAGAATCTAGTAATGTGACTTTGTGGATATGGAAGTATGTTGACTATGATCTAGTAATCAAGTCTAAATCTCAGGTTTTAATTTCTTATTCTTTTTTTTCATTTTAGTTTTGTCGACCACATTGCTGCCAACAACGTTATCGACCACTACGCCAAAGACGTCACCAACTACCACCCCAAAAACCTCAACAACCACGACCACGCCAACAACAATCACAACTACCATAACAACGACCACGCCAACAACCACGACCACAACCACGACTACGCCAACCACAACTACCAGAACAACGACCACACCAACAACCACGACCACGCCAACAACCACAACTACCAGAACAACGACCACACCAAACAACCACGACCACGCCAACAACCACAACTACGCCAACCACAACTACCAGAACAACGACCACACCAACTACCACGACGACCCCAACAACTACCCCAACAACAACAACTACCACAACAACCACCAAACCCACTCCAACCACAACTGTGAAAGTAACGACAAAGAAACCACTCAAGACGACAGAAGAACTTCCACAAGAGGATGGTTTTGATGAAGGTAAATAGATCCTCGCTCATTTTGCAATCCCTTAAAATAACTGTAGACCAATGTTTAGTTTGTACAATCTTATAATAAAGTAACTAAAAACAATGCATGCATAGACAATATTTTTCTAAATTTCACGGCAATTAAAAAATCTTCCAGCAGTGCATATGGTTTTTGGTAATATGCATGACTTACGAAGAACATAATAGTTCACATTACTTAAATGACTAAATTACTGAAGTAGATCTTTTCTGTATCTCAGGTTGCAGAGGGAAGCCAGCTGACATCTACTTTCTCCTGGACGCCTCCTCCTCTGTGTGGATTAATCATTTTCATGATCGAGTTTTGCCTTTCGTCAGAGATCTCGTCTCTTCTTTTCACATCTCGCCTCTTCACACGAGAGTTGGGCTTGTCACATTTTCAGATGATGTAAGTACTAACAAGTACATAGATGTCATACATAGTACAATAGATGAAATGCATGCTATTAGAAATTAGAATATTCACTTGCAATCAGCACAGACGTTAGTTATACACAAGTCACAGAGCGTAAAATTGTGAAATCTGTTGTTTAAAAAAAAATCTATCTCTACTTGTTTTAACAACTTCAAAGACTAGCTAGTTCATGCATAAATGTTCCAGATTGTTCTATCTTTGAATATTAGGTGAACCACGAGTTCGGCTTATCAAAACACGAGAACATCCAATCTCTGAAAGACGCTCTTCAGCCAGAACACGTCGACTACCTGACAGGCGGGACCAACACCGGAGACGCCATCAATTATGTCGCCAAAAAAGGTTTTGGGGCTGATGAAGCCAGAAGCGGCGTAGCTCAGGTCCTTATAACGGTCACTGACGGTCAGTCCCAAGACCCCGTTAAAACTGCCGCTGCCGCGGAAGCAGCTAGAAGAAAAGGCGTGTACATGTTTGCCGTGGGTGTTGGCAGCCAAGTGGACGAGAAAGAACTGTCGGATATTTCCAGCAACCCTGATGAAGACTTTGTGTTCCATGTCGACGACTTCAAGGCCCTGTCTTCTGTCACACAGCTCCTGGCTGTCAAGACGTGCAAAGCTGTTTCCGATGAAGCAAACAAGACACCCAGTAAGTTGATTTGATGAAAGCTAATTTTTAAAGTGGGCGACTAAATTTAATGGGTAATAATTCAACTTGGCCAAAACAAAATAATAAGTAACAATGCCATTTAAACCATTCAATAAAATCAATAATAATAGTGTTAAATGTATACTCTTTGAAAGCTGTAAGTTTAAATAAACTTGTGTTTAAAGATGTTTTCTCCCTTCGTTTCAGAATGTTCTACAAGCCCAACAAACGTCATGTTCTTGTACGAGTATTTCCACTCCGCCGCTGCTTCCAAGATGGTTTTAGATGAGCTGGTGACCAAGTTCACCGACGACGCTGAAGTAGTTGCCTCCCATGTCAAGATTGGAACCATGACCCAGCCATGTATTGGAGAGGGCACATCTCTGTTGAGTCTCAGCAAGTTCCAAGAAGCACTCTCTAGCATCAGAGGAAGTTATGCCGTAGGATACCCCAGTCTGGTGAGCAAGCTTAGAACGACGGTGTTTAGCCAAGTCCCGGACACGGAACAGAAGGTCGCAGTGATCATCATAGATACGGCAACCCAAAACTTGGACCTGATCCAGATTGAAGTTGATCGACTAAAACGGATGGATGTCAAGGTCATTGTCGTAGCAGTAGGTAGAGTGGACCAGGTCGCTGTACAAAATTTGGCTTCTCAACCTTTGAAAGACAACTTGATTAAAATAGAAAAATACAATAAATTGATTGACATGAGGTTAGATGTGCAAACCATCATCTGTAAGGATAGTGAGAGTAAAAAGTTAGTTGATGAGTCTGGTGACAATGATAAGAAATTCGAGTTGCCTTCTTCAATTGTTACAAATGTGATCGTTGCTCAAGGCAAGGACGATAACTATATTAGCAACACACAATTTGATATGTATCCTGTTAGGAGGGGAGATCAACCAGCAATTTTTGTACAAGAGGAGAGACAGCCGGACAACACTGACCAAGGAAATGACCACTCAGAAAAAGTTGTGAATGACGTTACCACAGATACTGACGCTCGAGACGTAACCGAATCCAGTAGTCAAGAAAACCCTGACCTTAGAGATGGTGACAGTCTAGATCAAGAGGTCAATGATAATGAGCAACCCAGGCTGTTTGTGGACTACTCGAGAACAATGGATTATATAAATGTTACTCCTGTCTAACAACCGATGTCAATCACATTAAAAACTGTTGACATAAACATTACCATATAAAATGATATTATATTTTAAAAAGAGCTCAAAGTATGATTGCTTGTGAATTGTGAATAATTGTAAGGGTAGAAATCTCACTGCCAATGTCACAACTGATATCAAGCCGCCATGTTTTTGTGTTTAAGATGTTTCAATTTGATCAAAAATAAACGGGCGAGTGTTGAATCTTTTCATCTGTCTACGAGCGATAGATTTAAAATGTAAGTCAGTACTCACACTTGTTACATCATTTATTTATCTAAGACCAATGTGGGCCAGATCATGATGTGTACATGATTTGTGTGTGCTTGAAAATAACCTTTGTGAATTTAATAATTGAAATAACCATGTTGAATGCTGTCAAAAATTATCTTAATTCCATTTTTTTTGTTGTAAATAAATAATTTATTTCTTAACTTAAATAATGTAAGAACGAATGTGAGGTTATATCTTGTCAACCTCAGACTTATGAATGTTTCACAAATGTGAAGTTATATCTTGTCAACCTCAGACTTATGAATGTTTCACAAAGTTCTCTTCTTGATCAGTTGGTTGTGTTGACATTGTAACTATAAAATCTATTCCATATGTGTCAAATATTTGCTGCATTATTATAATTTTTTATTCATGCAATGGTGCTAGCTTAATAAAAGATATTTTCTAAATAATAATGTTGTGTTAATAAAAAAAGTGTCATTTGTTATGTCATATACATAGATTCTCATCTATTTTTAAAACAAAAGTTATTTCAGTTGTTGATTACAATTGCTGCAACATCTTTGCTTTAAACTTTTGTTAAAAAGAGGCAAAGATAAACTGAAGAAAGGATACATGAATTCCAAAATTACTTGCCAGAAAAGAGGCAAATTTTACATTAAAACTAAAAAACTCTAGAGACAAAGAGCAGCTGAATGAGACAAATAAGGTAAAGATTTCAGAAAACCAAATTTTTTCTACTGAAGACTACAGACAATGTAAAGATTAAAGAAGAGAAATTGCTTTCAATTGAAAGCTAAAGATAGGATAAAGAATAGAGAAAACACATTAAATTAATGGGTTCTTTATTTTCGTCCATCTTTGTACACCAATAAGTTATATAACATCAATAATTGAAAGCTCAACAAATGGAAATGGTCTTAAGGTACAATTATGAAACACAACAATAATCTGATACTAAACACGTATTGCACTCAAGTATTCTTTCATTTCATATTTACTTCAATAAATCAATCAAAACTCTTTAGGTGAATCATTAGCCATTAATAAACAGCAAGCAAACAAATGTAGTTATAACTAATCCATAGTTAGCTAAAGTCTGAGTACAGATACATTTTCACAAATTTAATTAAGGTTTTAAAAAAAACTGATTTAGAATTTTAACTTACAGAGTAAACAATTCACAGCATGGGAAATATTTTAATTAAAGGCATGCAGATACACAACAAGGGACAAAAAAGTGTTGATGTAAGTGTTTGAAAAAAATCTATTTGTTTTACAAAATAGTTTTTTTGAGAGTTTGATGACAGTGCAGCAAATAATCAACAACTATCAACTAATGTCATTAAGGATATTAAAACTCTCAACACCTTAGTTCATTATAATAATCAAATAATCAAAGCAAAGTACTTTTTAAAAAAAATATTTGTCCTGTTCCACAAAACTTTTCTCTGTTCTATTATCTGAAAATATTGAAAAAGGATCTAGTGTACACAAAACAATTTCAACTGATCAAATAGTTTCAAAGACAAAATAGAAGTTCAAACTAATTTCCAGTACCAGTGTATTACCAAGTCATTTAGTTCAGAACATTAAATCAACATGTTATTCATAGCATCCTTGCTAAGATGACCTACACATGAAAACAAACTGTGACTGTTACCAATTTTCCATCTTACCTTTGTCAGCATAAGCTGATTCTAGAAAAATGTAACAACTCTGCAAAGGGCCACAACTTTGGAAGTCACTGATTTAAAAATAAATTCCACAATAAATGTTCTCATTAAAACACGACAAAATGATTTTACTGTCATGAATTTGTCATTGGCATCAGGGTTTAACAACAATTTCTGTCATCAGGGGATTAAATGCTGTCCAGATGTTAGGCAACTCAAACTATAACTTTAATGTTTAACAATTTGATTTTTTTCTTTCTTTCTTTTTTTAAAAAAAACAAATGATTAATTTTAGAACAAAAATAGAAATAACCACAGGAATTATCAAATCAAACATCAAAAAATAAAAGTAATCATGAATTAATGAATGGTGAAAAATCAAGGCTTTAAGAAATATTTTATGATTAAAGTTTTAATTTTTTCAAAGATGGGATTCCTACTAGGTCTATGCCTAAAAAAAAAGAAACTACAAAACTGGTTAGCATATATCACATTGTGCTGTATCAATATTTTGTGACAGATAAGCAGGGGTGCCACTCACTGGGAGCTGTGAAACCTGCAGATAAACTTTATTCCTTTCTGAAGTTAACTCAATTTTGAATTCCTGAAGATCTGAAAGAGAAAAGTGACATTTACTTTAATCAAAATAATATTAATTTTTAAAAACAGCCATCAAAGAAAATAAAAAAATTTCAGGGCAAAACATTTTTAATCAGATCTATCTGACACTAATTTATGATAGGTGCTGAAAAAAGGTTTTTTGATAATAATTACTTATACTTCTATTTATTAAATTTTAATATTTTAACTACAGCTTACATCAAAATATTTTGTCTCCGTCAGAGTTCCGAAACTCTAATGACTTGGATCCGCTGTTAGCTGGACCTAACTTTGACTGTCTCCCTTGTTTGGATCTCCTGCTTCTCAGTTCTTGTGACAACTTCTCAAACATGAACTTGGCCAGCCTCAGAATGATTGCATGGATAGAATACTGTAGCACCAAGGCACCAAACCCCCGATACAAGCCATGAAGTCCCTCCTCAGTAACAATGGTTCGGAAACAGTCAACAAAACCATCGTATCGGGTGTTGATGGGAATAACACCCAGTCCTGTGTCAGTGTTGTCAATAATAGTCCTTGTTCCCTGGGAGGCCATAGGCAAGATTTATTAAATGTGTCTGACATTGTAAGTGAAAATATTTCAGTTTAATTGATTCTTGTAAGTGAAAATATCACAATTTAATTGATTCTTGTAAGTGAAAATATTTCAATTTAATTGATTCTTTCCACATATTAATATGCAAGTTTATCAGATTTTTTAAATTAAGTGAATACATTTTAAATAATTTCAAATTCTTAAACTTAAAGAGAATGTGTACAAGAAAAGTCTGCAGTTGCTCTGAACATTAAGTTGCCCCTCCCATACTATGAATATTCAGCAAAAGAAAATTATGGGAGGTAATCAAGTTTATCAGCTTTCTGCCATCTCCACAGCTAGATAGATTCCTACCCACAATCTCCACAGCTAGATAGATTCCTACCCACAATCTCCACAGCTAGATAGATTCCTACCCACAATCACCACAGCTAGATAGATTCCTACCCACAATCTCCACAGCTAGATAGATTCCTAGCCAGAATCAGCTCCATGATTTAAATGCTCAATATCAATAGTCTACCTATCAAATAAATTTCAACAAATGATATAAGTACCTGCACATAAAGGCGATGTAGTACAGTCTCAATGGGGAAAGTTATCATGTCAGCCAATATTCCTCCAGTAAATGTGGCCAGTAACTCAGGAAAGTATGTTTCATAAGCACTTGGTTCTCTTCCATTTTCACCTGGCTGTTCCTTTTATATACAAAAATTACAATTATTTTCAAGTAAACAGAAAAATTGGGATCTGAAATCAGTTTATTTATACAAATATTTTTAAAATAGATGGTTTCTCGTATTGAAGATTGTATATTGTTATATCAATGAAGATAAACATAACTTTATTATGATTATTTGTATGATGCAAAACTTTAAGTTAAACACAAGAGGAAACAATGTTTATTTCAAAACTAGCGTATCACACGTCAAAAATGACGGAAGTTTTCAGCTGAAATCTATTTATTTTGAAAAAATGCACTTTTTTTTAGGCGCCTACGGCCGACCTTTTTCAAAAGCCCAACTAACTTGTCCTTGTTTGATAAATACGAAATATTAAACTTTCTGAAATGTAAACAAAGTATTTTATAATAGGGGTTGTAGGACGCCAACAGCACCCCCTTTGTTTTTTTGATTTTATAATTAACCATCATCAAATCCTCTTTTTACATTGTTCCCTTTTCCAAAATTAAAATATCAGCTAAAACAATGACGTCATATAATATTTTTTTACAGCACATCTTTAATTTGCACACCTTTTGATGCATTGGTGCAGTAATTTGGTGCGCTGCTTTCTAAAATTAGTAGCATCACGGAAAGACTGACGTGACAGAGATTGGAAATTATGTATACTGATAGATACCATGTGGTAAATGGTAGTTATTACATAAAATCAAAATAGATACCATGTGGTAAATGGTAGTTATTACATCAAACTAAAATAGATACCAAGTGGTAAATGGTAGTTATTACATAAAATCAAAATAGATACCAAGTGGTAAATGGTAGTTATTACATAAAATCAAAATAGATACGATGTGGTAAATGGTAGTTATTACATCAAACTAAAATAGATACCATGTGGTAAATGGTAGTTATTACATAAAATCAAAATAGATGCCATGTGGTAAATGGTAGTTATTACACACAATCAAAATCTACCAAAGGACTTACCATTATTTCCTGCTGCTCTAAATGCATTGCTGAAGTTACAGTGAATTGAGCAATGGAGTTGATGATGTAATGGGAAAGTTTAAAGATGACAGTCGGAAGAGCCAGGCTCCAAACTGCAATCTGGCGTGAGGTCTGAGGGACACCCCAGGCAGTAACTCTGGCAGCTCCCTCTACAAGGATGTCAAAGACACCTGGTCTGTCACTAGCAATGTCACTCTGTTGACATTTGATATCAATAAACAAATGTGCTGATATAATTTTTTTTATTCATATATTTTTAAAAATTTATTTAAGTGCATGCCAATCAAATAAAAACTTGCATGAAGTCATTGAATCACAATCACGAAAAAGTTTTATTGAGATAATTTCACTATAACAGCTGGTATGAAAGTCAGAAACTTACTTGAACTGTTTCAACAAGACTAGCGGCTAGGAAAGGTGTTAACTTACTTGAACTGTTTCAACAAGACTAGCGGCTAGGAAAGGTTTTAACTTACTTGAACTGTTTCAACAAGACTAGCAGCTAGGAAAGGTGTTAACTTACTTGAACTGTTTCTACAAGATTAGCGGCTAGGAAAGGTGTTAACTTACTTGAACTGTTTCTACAAGACTAGCAGCTAGGAAAGGTGTTAACACAGCAAAGATTATCCTGTTAAAAATAAATGAATAAATAATAATAATAATTGATAATTATATGCGCTGTATCCCAGTAAGGAAACGGGCTCACAGCGCTTTACATGGAGATCATAACATACATATAATAATTAAATAACCATTCATACCATAATAACAACATAAAGGACAGTACATTACACATAAGCTACGCTAATCATTAAAACAAATGTTGTTTCATCAATTTTGTAAATACATTTTGAAAAGATGCGTCTTAAGGTCAGTCTTGAAGGACTTGGTAGTTGGAATACTACGGATGTTTAATGGTAGAGAATTCCATTTTTTAGCTGCACAAAAAGAGAATGCCCTTTCGCCAAAAGTTTTAGTTCGTGTCTTAGGAACACAGAGAATATGTGTGTCTGCAGAAGAGCGTAGCTGACGACTGGGTGAGTAGACCGACAGAAGTTCAGTAAGATAGGAAGGAGATGACTCAGAAAAGAAGTTGTGACAGAGAACAGGCAGTTTCTAATCAATTCGAGCTTGTATGGGTAGCCAATGAAGTAATTAAAGTAGCGGAGTAACATGGTCATGTTTTTTGCCTTAAGAAATAAGATAGCTTCAAAAGTTGCTTAGTTCACAGAAAAAGCTGAATAAAGCCTTAAATGTGTTCTCAAAGGTAATATCCTGGCATTGATCACTATATAAAATTAACTCTTTTCTTTCATTCTTTCACTATTGAAAAATGCTGACAAAATAAGCCACACATTAGGTATTTTAACCAAACGCAGATGCTGGCTTTTTATAAGAAATACAATTGTAGGATTAGGATTCATTAAAATGGTTCGACTAATAAATAAGTGAAGTATTGTTAAACAATAGAAATAATTAAGTCTCAACTCACCCTTTGAGGACCACATGACCTCCTAACCTTTTCAAGGAACTGTGTCGAGAAGCTTCTCTAAAATAAAAACAATTATTACAAGATAAGACAATCTACATATTTTGTCCCAAAATCCTTGAAACTACATACTACATACCTGAAGCTTTCTTTGATAGATGTAAAATGTATTCCCTTTTAATCCAGTTAATAAAACACTCTCAATAAAGAAGTTCATTTTCTTTTCCCCATGAAACAATCCAGATGAAATTATCAGATGCACTCAAAACCACAGAACTATTGAGAGAACTACCTGGGTAAAGATGTTAATTCACTAATGACTGTCTCAGATGCCATACTGATACCACGAACAATGTAAACACTTCCAAGACCTTTCCATAGGACCAGTCCTCCCTGAAGATACAATGACAATTTCAATTAAAACTTAATTAACTATAATTGATAAAAGGTTCATGTGTGATTGTTTTCTATTACTATGTTTAAGAACACATATTAATGTCAAACTGGTTATATAGCAATACTGTAGTGTAAATTTAATGTTTCATTATTTAAACAATTATTTATTTTTATTCTTCATTTTATTTGTATAGGTCAACAAGTTAATGTTTCCAGAAGCGTAACTGGATTTTCCGCGCCATTGGCTTATTCATTTTTGGTGCCCTTGGCTAATTCATTTTTGGCGCCCTAGAGAAATAGGTACTAAATTATAAGCAATAGATATATTATTGAAGGATTAGCCCCCGGCGCCCTTGGCAACTGCACCGATGCCAGTCGTTGTTACGCCTGTGAATGTTTTCATAAATATTTCCATTTTAATTATTATCTACAAAGAATAAATAGTTTTTAATAGATATTTAAAATTATTTTTACTTTATTCCACACACAGATTAATGAAATTAAATTGACCCCTACCTTAGATTTCAAGTGAATTTTTAAATAGTGTCAATTTGAATAATTACAATAAGTAATTTGATTTAAAAAAACTAAAAAAACCTGTGTCCTCTGAATATTAATGAAGGTTTGTAGTAGAGATATTGGTGTCAAATGGTACCAATAACCTGCATGATGAACCTGAAACATATCAAAGTACAGAAGTTCAGTCAGATCGAAATTAGGTTGTTTATAACTTGTGCAGTATTACCACTCTTTATCTTTTCCACTGACATCTTGAATACACGATTTTTTTGAGGTCTTCTCATTGTTCTTCAAAGTATTTAAACAACAATTAAATATTTCATTTTAAAATGACACAAGGTAATAAAAATAAATGAATATGTTAAATATCATTCACTATTATTAAAATTATTTGAGGGACTTAACAATATTTATTGTTAAATACTAATCTTTTCTTCAAAAGATAAAGAGCTTAACTAATTGATTTCATTAAAAGTTTTTAATCATTACCATATTCAAACTGAGATTAAACATTATTTTAACTTGCATGTCTATTTCTTTATAAATTCTTAAGTAGCATTCTTCATTTGCTGTATGATTCTTTTAATGCATAATTAGTAAAGTGTGGCCGGATAAGTTTTTTTTTACTATTTGTCGGATCCGGATAGTTTGGCCCTAATATCTCAGGATTTAAGCATAAGAGCTAAGGGGTGTACTTTACTATTTTCTATTTAGTATTTAATATTATTTATTAAAGTATGATGTGATGTCACCGCTGCTTGCGTTCAGCTCTTTTTTGCTGTGTTGTCAATTCAGCGAGAATCGTCCAAACAAAGAATAAAATTGTTATTATTAATAGTCCATTTTATGTATTCAAACAGCATATTATCATATAAAGACATTTAATCGTCTGGTATCTTTCCTCTTGTAATACTGTTATTCACATTTTGACATCACGGCCCTGCTGTGTGTCAGTTCTCGTACTAAACCTCGGCAACAAAGCGAATTTAAAAAAATATCATTCATCAGCCGAACTTCTCTAATAGTAATGACGTGTATACTAATTATATACCGGAATAATCAGAAGGCGCTTTGATGTCGCTCGCATGTTTTCTCTTGTATGCTGCAGTAATGCAACAACAAAAATGAACTACGGGTAATAAGCTTATACCGACTAATTGAAGTTACGGTTAATCGGTCCTGACAAAACAGGACAGGTCCCAATCTCACGACTGGTTAACCATTAACAACCTTAATAAAAACTGTTCTTTTATTCAATTAATTAAATTTGATTTCAAATAATTCTTAGCTACATTGATATCTGGATCCGACAAAAATCTGCCATAAGTATTTGGCAAATCTGGATAGTGCCGGATACACAGATATCCTGCATACCAAATATCCTGAATACCAAATATCCGGCCACCCCCTAATAATTACACCATTTAGCATTAGCATTGTTCCCACATGACAATAAAAAGAACACAGTGCTGTAATAAGATTTCATTCTATACAGTTAGGAGATATATTGCCACTGCTTTACAGAAACTGCAGCTGACAGAAGCATGAGACAAGAAGCACCACAGTATAAAAGGCAATAGATGACAAGGTAAATACTAAGACTATCAATGTCATTTTGTCTAATGACATAAACACATCTATGAAGGCTATCCATTTACACACAATAATTTGGCTGCATTTGCCTCAGTGCCTCAAACCTGGCATGATAAGAATAGTGCTTATGATTTTGATCATCTATCCATTCTGTAGTAAAATTTCCCAATATCAAATAAGACATCAATTAAAAGAATGATCAAATATGCAAACTTTTGCAATTTCTTTGTAATGTTAACATGAGAGTGTTGGTTGGAATTTAGTCTCAATAGGTTTTAGACAATAAATTAGTGTAATCTGCAGGAACATAGGCCAGTACTCCTGTAATGCTTACTTCAATAATCCAGTAATGCTTACTTAATTTTAGAATTTTTTGCTTCACTTTGTTTTGACTTTGAAAGAGGTTAAACATTTTCATTGTTAAAATTCCACCTTATGATAGAAATTGTGATTTTGACTTACTTGACATTGTCTCCTCAATACAATACAAGGATGTGACAACAGTTGCTCTGCAAATATGCTTTAAATAAATAAATAATTATGGCTCCATGAATAAAATTAAAAAAAGATATTAATTTACTTCTTTTTTTAATAAAAACACATTCTTTTTAACATGTTAACTATTTTTAGTATAAGACTAATTTTTTAAAGTTCAAACACTCTAAGTCTGCACCAGCAGATCTTAATTATACAAATAATTTAATTTAACAGAGAAAAAAGTAATCAAATATGTAGCTACTACAATAATACAATTCTTTATAATAAGTTAAGCTTCTTTTTAAAAAGAACTTACGCACAGAATCCTACACTTAGCCCTGCTAATTTTTGCAATTGATCTGAAATTAAAATAATAATTTGATGTGAATAATTTAAGGAGACTAAAATAAAAATTTAATTGCCAACATAAGTTTCAGAAAGTCAGAAGCATTAGAAATGTTGATCAATTGTCAAAACTTAACAAAAAAATTAAAAATTTGAAAGAAAATGACAATGCACTTAAAACAAAATATTGCAAAAATATTTTTTTAAAATCAATATAATAGGTGCCTGGGAATATTTTTCAAGGTAGGGCCTACATTATTTTCTAAGCATGTTATCCATATGTTTATTTTATTTAGATACATCGCTGTATGATGTGCATATTATTACTATGCCATACTTTTATCTTTAAATTAAGTTACTTTTGTGTAATTTCTACTTATTTAGTGTATATGTAGTTTAATACAATGTGATTGAATGTGGGTAATCCTGAAGTTTTAGCGTGTATATTATTTCGCAGCGAATTTTAATTTTCTCGTGAGAACTTTAGTTTTTAATATATGAAATACCTTAATGCCTTAATACAAGTTGTATTTTAGCTATTACAGCACTAATTTTTTAGTTATGTAAATTTCTAAGGCATTTTTTCAACTCACAACGATACATTGTCCGAACATGATACAACCATTGCCATTTTGTTTATTTATCAAGAACTTACCTGGTCCTGGGGCTGGGGGTTGTTGTGAGGATGGCAAGTTGCTCAAACGAAGATCCAAGTCTTTTGCTAAGTCACGCCTAGAAAGAATATTTTCCCCGATTTCATCTTTTGACGTTGAAGAATCGTACGAGAATTCGTTCATTACACGAGTTCCCATAAATTTTGGGTCAAATTGAGTTAGGTGACCTTACAATTTAAGGGCCGACTTTGTTTTCATTTGAACCGGAAATAGTAATAAATTAATTTCATAAGATAAAGATCAAAATTGGAGCAATAGTTTCGTCTTTATAGAAAAACTATATTTTTAGTTAATTAATAATTATACAAGTGTAAGCACAGTTTGGGTACTTTGCAATAATTCTTTAGTAGTAGATATCCACAAATGTCAAATAACAGCATATTATCAAATAAATAAACCTATAAACGCTAGAGGATAGAAGAAAATAAAGAGCAAAGCATTAATATTGCAAAAGGTATTATATACTAACTTGACTTGGAAACACAACTCAATGAACTAATATTATGCCTACAAAACCCAGATAGACATAGGCTATAGACTATAGGGATAAAATAATTTTATGCGTGAAATAAGTTGCCTGAAACGCAATAATCTTCTGTATATGAGGAGCGTCTGTAAAAGATAAGATAAAATAAGATATGATAACCAACACACTATCAATATTTAAAAATATTTAAAACTCTAATTAAATAAATTACGCAACACAGTAAGTAACCATGGCCAATGGATAAGAGTGGGGTGCAATCATCTTTTGCATAGAAGGAACATCAGTAATATACAAGATAAGATTTCAGTAGCATCTTGAAATTGTATTTGAATCAATGCAATAGACATGTTTATATATATATATATATATATATATATATATATATATATATATATATAATATACATATATATATATATATATATATATATATATATATATATATATAATATATATATATATATATATATATATATATATTGTAATTTATAGTAGTAAATCTCGTAGATTATTTTTTGAAAATACTTGGATTGTTTTCTTACAAAATTTAACATTATGTAATAATAATAATAATAATAATAATAATAATAATTCTACTTTATATTGCACTGATATGTTGTTCGTCCGTCGATTTGACGAGGACCACTCTAGTCATCCGAGGGTTGCTGAGACTGGCTCTGTTTGTGCGTGCGCAGATGGCTGATGAGACCGATCCTTGCACGGAAGGTTCGGGAACAGAAGGGACAAGGGACGAGTGGGACATCTCCAGGAGGGTTTACAGCACGGGCCTTTCGGGCTTGCCTCTTCTTTTCTGCGGCGGTGATCCTGTTTTCCTCGCATGACTTGGCACCTTTGGGGATGGAAGAATGCCAGGTGGATCGGTCAATTGCAGCACGTTCCCACGTGTCTGGGTTGATGGCAAACGCTTTTAGTGAGGCTTTCAGTGTGTCTTTGAAGCGTTTTTTTGCCCACCGTGCGACCGCTGGCCATGCTGGAGCTCGCCATAGAAGAGTCTCTTTGGCAGTCTCTGGTCTGCATTCGGACCACGTGTCCTGCCCAGCGATGCTGGGACTGCATCAGGAGGGTGAAGATGCTGGGAAGACCTGCCTTGGTCAGCACCACTGTGTCCGGAATTTTATCCTGCCACTTTATGCCGAGGATCTTCCCGAGGCTTGCTGTATGAAAGTGGTTAAGCTTCCTTGCATGGCGCTAATACATAGTCCATGTTTCACACGCATAAAGCAGTGTGGGAAGCACCACAGCCCTGTATACTTTCAGCTTGGTCTGGATGGTAATACCTCTTCTGTTACAGACATTTGGGTACAACCTGCCAAAAGTGGAGCTGGCTGTGGCAATTCTGACGTTCACTTCGTCATCGATGGTGACATTTTGAGACAGTGTGCTGCCTAGGTATGTGAACCGGTGCACTGTGTTGAGTCTCTGGCCGTTGACAGTGATGTTGGGCTCAACGTAGGGTCTTCCAGGCGCGGGCTAATGGAGGACTTCGGTCTTCTTAGTGTTGATCGTCAGACCAAAGTTTGTGCAGGCGCTGGAGAACAGGTCTAACGCTGCGTTGCATGTCGGCTTCTGAGACAGCGTTTAGGGCACAGTCATCAGCAAACAGCTGGTCTCTGATGGTGTCTGTCATAACCTTGGTTTTTGCCCGGAGCCTCCAAAGGTTGAACAGTTTGCGATCTGTGCTGTACCTCAGGTTGACACCAACAGCCTCATCTCTGAAGGCCTCTGTCAGCATGGCGGAGAACACGAGGCTAAACAGTGTTGGTGCCAGGACGCAGCCCTGCTTGACCCCGTTTGTGACTGTGAAAGGATCAGAAGACTCTCCGCTGTCCTGGACTCTGGCCTGAATGCCCTCGTGGAATTGTTTCACCAAGACGATGAATTTCCTTGGACAACCGTACTTGGCCATGATCTTCCAACGACCCTCTCTGCCAACGGTGTCAAAAGCCTTGGTCAGGTCGACATAGGTGGAGAACAGGTCGAAGTTCTGCCCCTGACATTTCTCTTGCAGCTGCCTGGCAGCGAACACCATGTCGATTGTTCCTCGTTCTTTTCGGAATCCACACTGACTTTCAGGCAGGAGTTCTTCGTCAAGGTGGACTGTGAGGCTGTTGAGCAGAATTCTGGCAAGGATCTTTCCTGCGATAGAAAGCAGGGGTATGCCTCTGTGGTTGTCACAAGCCTGTCTACTTCCTTTTTGCTTATATAGATTATGATGGAGGCATCTTTGAAGTCCTGCGGGATAGTCTCTTCCTGCAATATCAAGAGAAACAGCTAGTGGGGCCTTTCAGTCAGGGCTGTTCCCCCATCCTTGTAGATCTCAGCAGGTATGGCGTCAGAACCAGGTGCTTTGCCACTGGAGAGAAGATAAATTGCTTTCTGGGTCTCGAGCAAGGTTGGGGGTCATCCAGTGCTTTGTTTGTGGGCACTTGGGGGAGACGATTGATAGCTTCGTCGTTGATTGTCGAAAGGCGATTTAGGACATTTGCGAAATGTTCGGCCTACCTCTTCAAGATCTTCTCCTTGTGATGAGAGTGTTACCGTCTGCGCTGAGGAGAGGGTTTGATCCTGAGGGCGTGGGGCCATACACTTCTTTCAAGGCGTTGTAGAAGTTTTTATAGTCACGCTTGTCTGCATAGCCTTGGATCTCGTCGGCTTTGTTGCTGAGCCAATCGTCCTGAATAATATTATGCACTGATATACATTCATACAAAAGGCACACATTGAATAAAATGAACGCTATGAAGAAAAGGGCCGAGAATAAGGAGAGCACAAGTGAAAGCAACAGAGTTAGAACGCATGGCATCCTTCCGTATATGAAGAAAAAAATATATGGATTTATCTTCTTAGTTTGCAGATCTGGTGTGGCTGGAGAGACCAATTCGGGGGGGGGCAGTCTTTTTAAAATGTCCCACACACAAATGCGATGGAGCAATATTGCCTGGTATTCCTTTTCACTCTTTTCAAGCAGTTGCCGCCCTCTTTTGCTCTTCGGCTGGTAATGACCCTTAGGGCCGTCCATAAAGTACGTCACGCTATTTTTTTTACAATTTTTAACTCCCCCCTCCCCCTGTCACAAATCTTGGACCCAAAAGTACGTCAGACTTTCGAAAAAAAATTGTTATATTTTTATTAACAAAATAATTAAAATTTAATGTAAAACACCGTGTCGTCACACATGCCCGGACCCCCCATCCCCCCTGTCACAAACTGTCACACTTTCTTACACCTGGAGTGTGACGTACTTTATGGACGGCCCCCTTCCTTCACGATGTCCAGCCATGTTAATGGATCCTCTGCCTGCTCTTCCCAGTTTGGAATGTCAATGTTAGCCGCCATAGAATTAGAATAATGCTTTCTAAACAGACGATTCAATGAAAGCCAGTCTGTTTTGAGCAAATTAAGTTTCAGTACATTTGTTTAAAATCAAAGTTAACGGATACTTAAATTTCTTTTGCCGACTATTCTCAAGTAGTGGTTATCTCATCCGGGCGCTTATGTTTGTTTCCTCAGAAAAAAGAAGACTATAGAGATTGGACGAAAATAACGGGACGGTTCTTACACAGGGATCAGTTTCGGTGCGTGCTTCGTGCATGCGTATGACACTGGCAAGATTTTGTAGTTGATCCGTTTCAAAAGGCAATTGAGGCAGAGAATTAAGAATATGAACAAACCATATCTAAGAGCCACGATCCTGTCAACTGTGTTCCAGGCCCTAAATGGCTGAATATAACGACGTCTTAACAACTGCGGAGAATTAAGCATTAGGACCGATGCAACGTAAAAAGAAAAATCAAATAACCAGCCAAAAAATAATGAAATACTGCAGAAAAAGCACACAAAGTATTCATAAAACCCTATAATATGTAATCACAGTATTAAACGCTAGTAAAAAAAACAACAACCGTACATGGATGTTCGAGCACAATAAATATCAAGGAAAAAATTAAAGACCTATGTTGACACAACAAGAGTGCAGCAAAGAAAACACAATAAGTCAGAGAGACAGTATAGTATGGTTAAAGCAAAGAAGTTTGATCGGCAAAAGAACGAAAATCAAATTAAGTAATGACTGAAAACATCGGCCATAATATCCTCAAGAAACACAGCCATAAATGAAGGCTTGCAAAGCAAAGACAATCGCCCAAGAAAGAGAATATTATTGTATCATTTAAAAAGAATTGTTTTCGATAATGATTAAAAAAATTAGGCCACAATCATATGTTTCCTGATATCAATCATAAATCTCCTGCTATAAATCATACATGCCCTGATATCGATCTTACATGTCCTTATATCAATCATACATGTCCGTATATCAATCATACGTGCCTTGAAATCAATCATACATGTCCGTATATCAATCATACATGCCTTGATAGCAATCATACTTGTCATCAGTGGCGTAGCTGGGAGGGCGGAGGGGGTGGTCAGCCCCGGGCGGCACACATTCAGAGGGCGGCATTTGTGGGCATTTGAAAAAGTACAACCTTTTCCGACAACCGCCCTTTTTCTTTTGAAGGGGGAAAATCAAGGTGAAACAAAAATATTCGTAATGTCTAGTCTTAATTATCGGGTCGCACAACAGTTGTTTGCTTACATATTGGATGATATAACTAACGCAAAACCGATCAAAAATTTTTAATCACTCAAAAAAGGTATCGTTTTGTTTGGAAAATTAAGCGGTATACGTCACAGATGACGCTTTTATAAGAAAACTAAACAAAAACACATCACAGCTAGGCCGAATAATATGTGCTATTTTCTATCGCCACGACAGTTTTTGCGTGGAATTTCGTCATTCGCAGAATGATGTGCGAACAAGTACCTACAAGGTATGGTGGTTCAAATATTGTGTTTAAATTGCAAGCAGTAATTTATATTACTGTTTCAGTTTTCAGAAAATTATTGTAAGGTAAGTTATTAAAAATTGAATTTATTTTTGTTTTTTTTATTGTATTAAACTAGCACACATTATGTGTGTTTTTCATTAAAATATGGTTATACATGAAAAATGTTACGCCTATCCAATTAAAGTAATGAGTAAATAATTTGAATTCGTCTATTTTACGGAAAATTATTAAGATTTATGACAAGAATATGAAAATATTCAAATTTCTCTGTTAATAAACAACACAATCAGAATTGTAAATGGGTTTCCCACGCACTTGGCTCATTTATTTTTGGCGCCTTGAAAAATGAATACGAAAAAATCCAAATGGTAGGAAAATACTAAATTAGAATTAATTGAAGGATTAGTCCTCTGCGCCCTTGGAAACTTCCCCAATGCCAAGTCGTTATTACGCCTATGACCACAATAGCCATACATAATTTTGAAAAAGACATACTTTTAAATTTCAAGCGTCTTGGAACAATTGAAATCTGAAGAAGTAACTAGTAAAATGAGACCAAATGCTTGAATGTTACTCAATTCAATGCAATCTTTTTATTTTCTAGGTTACCTCAATTTATGAGAACCCCTCATTTTTTAAAATTTAATGCAAACACATTGCATGAAACAAAGAGATGTGCTAATAGATAAAGCTGTTATATCAATCAACAAATTTGTAAAGAGTTGGAGATATCAACTGAACGCGGAGTAAGAAGGAAAATATTATGAGTGGGGAAAATTACGAAGACGTGGTTCTATCTTTAGAACAAGAAGTACAGCGAGAAATGTTTTATCCATGGATGGAGTTATAAAAGTACGCTTTGTGGAGTTGCATTCGCTTGCAAAAAAATATTCGTATATAATACCATGTAACCTACTAAATGAAGCATTTAAACATCAAATAAATGACTTTATTGACATTGATAAAGAACAGTTCAATATGGAAAGAAAAATTACCCAGGTTTTTATGGCTCTACACTACAAGAAGAGGCATTATGTTAAAAAATCGGGGGGAAATGCCCCCTTGATCAACAGTAGAGATTGGAAAATTCTGTATCTAATATTGCAATTTTGCTATGCATTTTTTCAACAATTGCTATCAGTGTCGCTAGTTGTGAAAGGAGATTCTCCAAACTAAAGTTGATTTTAAAGAATAATGAACTTCGCTGCACAATGAGTGATTTAAGAATACAAAATCTTACAATATTGTACAGAGAACAAGATATAAATAATTTATTTTAAATTTTGATAGCATAATACAAGATTTTTCTATTATGAAAGTTAAGAAAGTAAATGTAGAAAATATGTTTACGTACTAATGTATACAATAATTTCTTTGTTTGTAATTTGTAAAAAAAAATCATCTATTTATAAATAAAATGTAAAAGAACAGTAATTGTTAATGTTTTTGGGTGTAAATTTGGAATATGTTTTGTCTCATAGGGGGGAGGGGGGACCTGAGACCTCAGTAACTTGCTTGATGCTTTTAAAAAAGTATCGTGTATTTTTATAAATGTGTATTTACAGGTATATCAAGTGGCGTCACTAGGGGGGGGCGGGGGGGGGCGGGCCGCCCCGGGTGACACCCATCAGGGGGTGACACCCGAGCCAAAAGTTTTACTGTTTACGATTTTTTGTCAGAAAAAAATATTACAAATTTTTTCATCTAGAAAGAAATTTAGAAATACAATGAAATACGTTAAACGCGAAAACTCTTATTAAAAAAAATATCAGTTAACTTGCAATAATAAAACAGTCCCAACACACAAACAACATTAAAACAAATTAGGAAGAAAAGAAAAGAAACAGTCGCAGGAGAGAGATCTTTAAAAAGGCTGGAATGAAAGAGGCAGTGTCTTATGTTTTAAAAGATATAAAGCCATTTGGACTTGGACACACCGACAGCATTGATGAATCCCACCTCACGACTCCCTCCACAACAGTGGGGTGGGAATACGATTTTCATCCTCCCCCCCCCCAAAAAAAAACACATAAATCAAAAGATGGGTTTTCTTTGTTGATGTTTTTCTTGAGGAAAATTATGATTTCAATGTCTTTGAGTTAATATTTTGTTTTATATTTATTTATTAAAAGCGTGAAAGCATATATATGCATGTTTATATACAGGTAGTCCTCCGGTTAAGACGGTCCCATCCCGACTTACGCTGTTTCCTGATTACGAACGCGCCCCCATAAAGAATAATATTACGCGTTATTCTGTGTTTTTAAATATTTTTTAAATATTTTTTTTCATGAGGTAACGAATTGTTTTCTCTATTTGAAATAACAAAAAATTATTGAAAAATATGTATGATTATTATTTCAACCTACAACATCCGTTTGCGAATTTTTCAAATGGCGAAGTTTTCAATCGAGTCAATAAAGCTGAGTAAGCTTACAAGTTCCTTTTCAATGCTCATTAGAGAGAGCATATTCAGTCTTTTTTGTCCCATGCAAATTCTAACTCATTATATATTCTTTTCAACTTTTAAAGGATCGCTCTCAGCTGCAGTTTGATGTCATCATTGAAAGATAGATGCGAAGTGCGATGTGTACATTTGTAAAGGACTGTGTGAAATATAGCTCATTCAAAAGCAACAAAAATTTTAGCTCTGTGCACGTTTTTTAGTTTCGCTTTGTGCTACTTCCTTATCCTTACCCTGAGCCTGGGGCTGGATAATAACTTTTTGAAGAGCTCTGAAAATTGGACTAATTCTGAAGGTCTTCGAAATCACTTGAATGTTCTTCCATTAACTTGGCTGCTGACCATCGGGTGGCGAAATTGCTGAGCTTAGTTAGGTTTGTAAGAAAGCCACATTTCTCATGGATGTCTTTATATGCGTCAACGAATGTTGTAGGGCTTAAGAAAGTTTATCAATGATTACCAGAAATACCTCAATCTTGAATTTTTGTCTTGAAGAGAATTCTGTTTTATTAATGTCCCTTTATCAAAATGACGCTTTCTTTTTTGTTTGATAGTATTGAAGATTGTTTACACTGTTTTTACCACGGACTTTTCCTTTCCTTTGTCGTCATAGGACTCAAATTAAGAATGCTATCTTTTAACAAACTCAATGAGAGACTTCCTTTCTAAAATTGTTTCCCAAATTTCAAGTAAAATAGCGACTTCCAGTTGTTCAATTTCCTTTAGAAATCCTTCTTCAAGTCGACAGTCACGTGGCTGACTTTCATTTGTTGCTAATTCTTACAGTGCTGCGATATTCTCATGGTAAGAGTTATTAACAGACCTTACAGCATCATGTCAGGCTGACCATCTTGTGTCAGACAAGGCTTTGTTAGCATGTATCAATTTCATATGTTTTTGAAGTACCTGCCAACGATGAGTAGATGCAACAAGCCGGGTATAAAGATTTTGCAGAAGACAAAAAAATCTGACCGCAACAGGACAACCTGCTGCTCTTTTCCCGACCAAATTAAAGGAATGAGCTGTACATGGCATATAATGAGCTACAATGCACTTCTCACGAAGAATAGCCTGGTTTCCGTTATACTTCCTACTCATTTGCAGCATTACCGTATGACTGTCCAAGGCATTTTCAGGGATTCGTACAAACATAATGGCCGTTATCTTTATTGTTGTTCGTCCGTTGTGGTCGACGATGACCACTCTCATCATATTTGCTAGGCCACCACATGTGTCCTCTGGTGGCGTATTAACCATATTCTGGCACGAAATTGGCGTCCGCATGTCGGACAAGAGATAGATGGGGACCCTTCAGGAGGGCTTTGGATATGTTCCTTCCTGGCTTGACGTTTTGACTTGGCAGCCTGTTGTCTATTAGCCTCACAGACAGCTGCGCCATTCCATATCGTAGAGCGCCAGTGGGCTCGGTTACTGGCTGCTGCTTCCCAGGAGTCATGTCCGATGTCGAAGGCCTACAGAGCAGTTTTAAGTGCATCCTTGTAGCACTTACATGGACCTCCGTGTGCTATATGCCCTTCTGTAATATCACCATATAAGAGCCTCTTGGGGAGGCGATTGTTGGGCATGCGCACTACATGCCCCGCCCAGCGTAGTTGGCTTTGCATGAGGCTAGTGTGGATGCTGGGGAGTCCTGACTTGGCTAATATTTCGGTGTCTGTAACTTTTTCCTGCCATTTTAGATTGAGAATTTTCCTTAGGCTTTTGGTGTGGAAGTGGTTCAGCAACCTCGCATGGCGTTGGTATACAGTCCACGTTTCACATGCATATAATAATGTGGGGAGCACTACAGCTCTGTATTCTTTTTGTTTTGTTTGGGTGCTGATTCCCTTTCTGTTTCAGACACTGTCATGCAATTTACCGAATGCTGCGTTGGCCTTTGAGATTCTCGCGTTCACCTCGTCATCAATATTGGCCTTCTGAGACAGTGTGCTGCCAAGGTAAGTAAAGTGGCTCACTGTGTTGATTTTGTTGCCGTTGATGAATATGTTAGGCTCAGGATAGGATTTGCCTGGGGCCGGCTGATATAATACTTCTGTCTTCTTTGTGCTGATGGTGAGCCCAAAGTTAGAGCACGCACTGGAAAATGTATCAGCACTTAGTTGCAGGTGTGCTTCAGAGCCCACGTTAAGGGCACAGTCATCAGCAAAAAGAAGGTCCAAGATGCTGTCTGATTTGACCTTTGTCTTAGCTTTAAGCCTCCAGAGGTTGAACAGATGACCATCAGTGCGATACCTAAAGTCTATGCCTACATTACTATTCCTGAAGGCCTCTGTAAGCATGGCTGAGAACATGAGGCTGAGCAATGTTGGGGCCAGAACACATCTTTATTATACACTATAATTCATAATAAGTTTGGGGGCCTATAAATTATTGTGGGCTTTAGCCCGTTCAGTACCCCCCCTTTAATCCGCCATAGGGGGGGTCACGCATCTGTGACGATGTGGTATGAGGAGGTGGGTGTTTGAGAAATGTGACGTCACATCAAAAACGCTAAACTTTAAATAAAAGTTCCACTTAAATATTTGATTGTTTACCATTTATTTAATTACTTTTTCAATGACTTCACGCGTGTTACGATATTAGAGTGCAGACTTACCCTAAATACAAATTTAAATGAAAAAAAATTGCAACATGCTAATTTTTATAGAGGAAATACAGCTTGGAGGGGGGGTGTCAAAGCTATGTGACGTCATATCGTAAAAAGGGGTGGGGTCTAAGTTTTTGTGACAAAGTATGACGCTGGGGGAGGGTGGGGTAAAAATCGGCAACCTCGCGTGACGTCATTTATGGACGACCCCTTCAGTCATGAAGGGGTGACACCATGAGCTACCGCCCCGGGTGACACCAACCCTAGTGACGCCTCTGGGTATATCATCTTATGCGGCCTCTTTTTTTAACTGCTTACATAAATAGGGTAAACATGTTTCCCACCTTTACTTCGTTTTAATCACAATTATTTATTCATGTTTATTTATTATTTTTAAAAAATTTAATTGATTAAGTGGCCTCCATAATGATTTTGGCTGATCTCTCAACCCTCCCCTCTTTAGACCACTTCTTCAATATGACGTCACAAAGCTTTGACACCCCGCCCCCCCCCCACCATAAAAGCCGTATTTTATATTTGAAAAAGAGCATGTTTCAAATCAAAGTTCTGTCATTTAAGTATGTTTTTTAGTGTAAAGCTGCACTCTAAATGGTAACACGGATTTCACATAAAATTCATTAAATAAAGTGTCAGTAATCCAACAGTTAAATGGAAATTGTATTTAAAGTTGCGAGTTTTGACGTGATGTCCCATTTCTTAAACACACCCCCTCGTCACACATCGTAACAAAATATATACCCCCCCCAAGTGCGTGACGTCACTTATGGAAAGCCCCTAAAAAGGGCGGCAAATTGGAGACCGCCCGTGCGGCAAAAGTTCTAGCTACGTCACTGCTTGTCACGATAGTTAATTGAACGACACACCCGTCAAATCAGAGCTTAAATTCTCCAACTAGTATTTATACAAATTTAAAGTCAAAAGCTATTATCAAATACAGAAAGTTTGTTATGTTGTTAAAATGTTGAGAAAATTTTTCAGGGTTTCTCAAATGCTGAAATTGTAAAGTATTTCAGTACACATTTCTTAATGCTCTATTTAACGGAATGTTGTAAATGCACGAATGGTTAACAGCCCTGATTTTGATGAAGAATATGCAGCTGTTCATTTATGCGAGGGAATGTACTTTCTGTGGTCAATATTTCTTTTATAAACGAACATGAGGCCTATTACTTCATAGTGAAATAATACAAAATTGTGGAGGAGTGAGGGTGGGACTTTAATCAAATGTAAAATGTGAGGTTAATCCTTTTAATTAAAAAAAAAGTTTTCCATAAATCTTCTGGGGGGGGGGCGAAGAAAAAAATGGGGGGGACGCTCACATTAAAAGAGGAGCTTGAAATAGCAGCAACCCTAAGTGGTCACTTCTGATGTTCCAGTTTTTGAGGTGTTCAGAAGAAACGAGGTCAAATGCTGAACACATCAGAGAAGGAGGCCAAAGCTCCACAATACTCTACATCTAAGTCTTATATGTGGCGACCAAAGCTCCACAATACTCTACATCTACGCCTTATATGTGGCGACCGAAGCTCCACAATACTCTACATCTAAGTCTTATATGTGGCGAGATTAAACTTTGTATATCACATAAATTAGTATATGAGAAAGAGATTAAGAGTAAAAGTAAAAACACGATTAAAAGTAAAAACACGATTACTGTTTATACATAATAGTTTAGTTATTATTGGAGCAATTCAGTTTATTCTGGAAACAATACCAGAGTTACGTAACTACCTTTGCAATGATTATAAGGCGCACATGGGCGATTTCTGTCTTTCGTTATCCTAAATTTAGAGTAAATTGGGGGCGATACAGAAAAAAGTTCTGTAGAACAGATAAACTAGCAAACTTTTGAATTTTTCTTTATTTGTAAAACATTCAATTTCCATATTTAAAATATAAGAAAGCATCATTTTCAAACTATTTTTTAAGGAAAATTAATAGATTACTTGTAAATGGTTTACTTTTATATGTGTTCTGTAGGCGTGCTCACAATACAAACTTTCATGCAATAATCCTCTGAAGAATTAATGTCAATAAAATAACTTTAATATGCACAATATGTAAAGAAAAATAACTTTGAGGTTTCACAACGTGGAGACATCAGCCACACATTCGCCATTACTCTCAGAACTCCCTTTCGCGCGCTTTCACCCATGTGACCTCTCTGTCACCAATCTCGTGATTCTCACGTGACAATACTACAATAATGTATGAAGTCTAAATTACAAATTTGGGAGTCAGTGTTATTATATATCATTATGACTACTGTTATGGTAGACCTATCTTTACAGAAAATGTGTATATATTTAAAGCAATGGAACAAAGAAAATGTTAATAGTTTTTTTTAATTGCATTGAATCTTTTTAAAAATATGTTTACACTATATGTTAACAGTCCATCTATATGAGAATGCCCCCCCCCCTTCCCCTGGATTTATGGATTTTTAAAAATTGACAAAAATAGACTAAAATGTATTAAAGTAAAGAGAAAAGAAAGAGAAAGTAACTAAGGATGAACTCGTTTTACTTGGTAATTATTTTTATATTTTTTTATATTGTAGAGAATTAGGGCGGTTAAAGGGTCTTTAAATTAAAGATTGCTGTTGCTTGCCAGGACTATCAGGACTGACCAAGATGTGTGAAATGTCCCATTCGGTAGCTTGGAAAGATGAATAGACCGAACCGCGTCCAGATGCTCAGATGTGCTAAATGTAAACTCTGTTATCTAGAGGTAAGCCGTGCGAAGCAATGACCAGGGAAAATGATTACGATTGTCCAAACCAGACCAGGGGATAAAATCAAAGAGACCAGAGCGGGTCATGGTATCCCACCCCACCCCACCCCGTCTTAATTTTGGGGAGGGGTGGTGGTGGTACAAGATGACTCAATCATCATGATTGACATATTAAAATAGGTTGTGCTAGGGCGCCGTGGCGCCTACTTTCAAAAGTCCAACTAATTTGTCCTTGTTTGATAAATACGAAATATTAAACTCACTGAATGTACACAATTTATTTTATAATAGGGGTTGTTGGGAGCCTAAGGCGCCCACTTTTTTCAAAAGCCCTAGTAACTTATCCTGGTTTGATAAATATGAAATACTAGACGCCCCGCGGCGTAGCATACGCCGCAGATTTGCTCATAGATAGTGCAAGAAAAAAAGGGGAGGGGGAGAACGGACACAAACAGTAGCACGAACAAATGGGAACAACGCGAGTGAACGTTTGGGGACCACCGAAGAATTTTTGGTAAGTATTTCGGACATCGCCGCAATATATAAACAAATATTACAGCCATGAAGCCAAGTTGGATAGCAACAACTTCGTCCATGCACCAAATATGCGACCAATAGAAACAGACAGGTACCTGGTTAGGGAATTGATATAACATTGAACTAAGCTTTTTTCCGTGACATGCGAAGCGGTGTTTATGTTTGCTAAGAAAGGGGGGAAAAGAACAGGCATTAGCATTTTTAAAAATTAAAAAAAACAACATATGTTGCCGCTTTGGCTTGAACCTAAGACCTTCAGCATGTCAGGCGGATGTAATAACCAATACACTAACGAAATACATACACACTGAGCAGGAACATCAAAAGTGAATGTAAAAAACATTGCTGCTCTCAAGACATGCCCCACTCCACCACTACATTTGCTTGCCAAACGTTAACTGTGTTTAGTTGACCCGAGCGAGGGTCATTCGTCATGCTCGGTTGCACATATTTTTGCTGCTTACTTGCCTGGCATGGTCCCATGAAGAGAATTATATATATAGATTCCTGAAATGTACACAAAGTGTTTTATAATTTACAATCCTCATAAAACAATGCCGTCATTGTTAATGTTAAACTGGAAACCAAAAATGATTATCATTTAAATTCTATATTTTCATTTTTTTTAAAAAAAAGCAGAGTGATGTCCCTTAGCGTTAGGCAGGGGCGGATTAAGACTGTACGGGCCCCTGGCTGCCATTCAAACTGGGGCCATATCCAGCCAGTGCACCTTTAGATAAAATGATTGCTCGCAGCTAATATAAGACTGTAACTTGTAAATATTCATCCCAAATGATTATTCATGAAAAAAAACGAACACGAAGAAATAACTTTTTGCCGGTATACTAAAATTGAGTGTAAAAGACAAATTATAAAATTAAAAAACAAATGGAAAAAAAAATTCACACCCCACCCGGGGATCGATCCAGCCACCGCTTGCACCGCAAGCCTTAATACTTCTCATTCGGCCACGAGAGTTCAACTTGGAGTAACAATTTAAAAAATATATATAATATTCTTTAATAATTTCTCTTATTGAGCCTATCAAATCAGGTTTTTTGACTGCTAAGACTATCGTGTCGGAATAGAGATCATTTTAATTGATTAGATGTTATTAATTTATCATATTTTCAGCAATTCGTGTATACATTTGTCCACATTTATTATAAAATATGCTAAGTTTGGGGGCCCCTAAATCATCGGGGGCCCCTGGCTTTAGCCCGTTCAGCCCCCCCCCCAATCCACCATAGGCGTTAGGTAACGATGAGTGAGTCAGTCATATTTGAGGGTGTTTGTATAGTAGATACTTGTAGGTACTTGTTCACGCATCATTCTGCGAACGTCGAAATTCCACCTAAAAACTGTCGTGGCGATATTAATAGCACACATTATTCGGACCAGCGGTGATGTGTTTTTTTGGGTAGTTTTCTTATAAAAGCGTCAACTGTGACTTAGGGGCCGGGCCGTACATAAAGTACGTCACGCTATTTTTCACAATTTTTACCCCCCCCCCTTTTCCCCCTTTGTCACAAACGGTCAAACTTTCTTACACCCCCTCCCCCCTTTGGAGCGTGACGTACTTTATGGACGTACCCTTTTACCGCTTAGTTTTCCAAACAAATGGATACGTTTTGAGCGATTAAAATTTTTTGAACGGCTTTGCGTTAGTTATAATATCAACTATGTAATCAAACAAATGTTTTGCGAATCCATTAGTTAAGACTGTACCTTTCAAATGCCCACAAATGCCGCCCCTAAATGAGTGCCACCCGGGGCGGACCGCCCCCACCACCCCCCCCTAGCTACGCCACTGGGTGTACGTGTATATTTTATCACAATATTAATAAACCACAAGTAGTAATGATCTGTATAGAATTTTAATTAATAGTCACGTGACCGGCCAAAAAATCTGCGTATAGTGCTAAGAATTATGGGGATCAAATCATTTCGAAAAAATTTTGCGCCCCCCCCCCTAGAAAATTGTCTGCGGGCGCCAATGGTTGTTTGAGAAATATGACGTCACATCCAAGCTCGCAACTTTAAATAAACGTTCCACTTAAATATTTGATTTGTTACATGGCGTTTTACATGACTTCACATTTGTTACGATATAAGAATGCATGCCTACACTAAATACATACTTAAATGACTTAAATGAAAAAAAATTGATTTTAAACATGCTCTTTTTCAAATAGAAATTACAGCTTTTATTGGGGTGGGGGTGGCGCAAAGCTTTGTGAAGTCATTTTGGAGGGGTAGTCTAAGTTTTTGTGACGACGCGGGACGAGTAAAAAAATCTGCAAAATTCGCGTGACGTCATTTATTAACAGTGAAGGGAACGTCCGTAAATGATTGTTACGCACTTAAAGGGGGGAGGGGGTTGACCATTTGTGACGAAGGGGAGGGGGTAGTTTAAGAAATGTGACATCACATCAAAACGCGTACCTTAAAATAAAGGTTGCACTGAAATATTTGATTGTTTACAATTTATTTAATGACTAGCTGACCCGCTGCGTAGCATACGCCGCTAATGATTTAGTGACGGGTGAAGACTTCCTGAAGGACACGGTTGTCAAAATGGGGTGGGTTTGGGCAAACGACTGTGAGTGAATGAAAAGAAGGAACTCTGGAGAGACCCGCGGCGTATCACCCGTAAAAAATGACGGAAGTGTTCAGCTGAAATCTATTTATTTGGAAAAAATGCACTTTTTTAGAGCGCCTACGGCGCCCACCTTTTTCAAAATCCCAACTAACTTGTCCTTGTTTGATCAATACGAAATATTAAACTTTCTGAAATGTACACAAAGTATTTTATAACTTTTTACATTGTTCCCTTTTTACAAAATTAAAATATCAGCGAAAACAATGACGTAATATAAAAATTTTTTACAGCGCATATTTAATTTGCACACCTTTTCATGCATTGGTGGAGTAATTTGGTGTGCTGCTTTCTAAAATTAGTATCTGTTGAACATACTTGCACTTGCAGCTTGTCTCGCAGGGTCCGACCACGAAGAGAATTATATATATAGATAGATGTTTTCCATGGGCTTCACGCGCTTAACGATGTTAGAGTGCAGCTTTACACTAAATACATATTTAAACTTAAATGACAAAAATATACTTTGAAACATGCTAATTTTCAAATTAAAAAATGCTATTTTGGAGGAAGGAGCCTTTTTGTGACGTCATATTTGGAGGGGGGAAAAAAAGGGGGGGGGTCTAAATTTTTGTAACAAAGGGAGGGGGGATGAAAATTGCCATTATCGTGGGATGGCATTAATGGACGGCCCCATAGCGTTGACACCCCCAGCCCCTTTTCCAAAAACAAAACAACAAAAAAAAAGAGAAAAAAGCCAAATTTTTAAATTGATTTTAGCATTTTGTAAATCTCTATTTTTGTCATTAAAGTTTAAGTATGTATTTACTGTAAGGTTGCACTCTAATGTCGTAGCACGTGTGACTCCATTGAAAACGTCATTAAATAAATTGCAAGCAATCAAATGTTTTAGTGCGCATTTTGATGTGACGTCACATTTCTTAAACACCCGACCCCCCTCGTCCCAGATGCGTGACCCCCCCCCCGCCACCTTTTTAGGCGTGTGAAGTCATTTATGGATGGCTTCAAAGAGTCAAACCAACAACTCTTGACTCCGGCTTAAAATTTATTGTTTAAAAAAAAGGGGGGGTGGTGAGGGGATTTATACGTACGCATGGGGGGAGGGGTCCCGAAAATGTACGGGATGCAACAGGGGGGAGGGGGTACAAAAGTAAGAATTTTATGCATACGTAATATACGGATGGCCTCTAGTGGCGTGAACTTTCCTAGCTAAAGCTACGTGTCTTTACTTTAAACTTCGTTGTTTTGTTTTTCTCTATTTGAAACATTTTATTTCAATATTTTGATCCATCTCTTTTATTCAATTCTACTTACTCATGCTACGAATTAAATGAAGAAATGACTATAGGAATGTGAATTTTTTTTTGATTTCGCTATCAATGGGAAAGCGTGCTCATTACGGGACATCAGCCATGGGGCGTAATGCGTTTTGGACTGAGCTTAATTAGTCTCAGCTAATAAACAATAGTACTTTTACTCCCTCCTCCGCCTCCCCCCACTGCAGCATTCTCCAAGCCCAATTATCTCAATTAGACGATAGCCGCATGACACTGAGACCAAGTACAGCAGGCCGGGATATCGTGTTCAAAGTGTTAGTTTTGGTCTCCAACTGGCCGAGACGCGTACAGGGTCTAGTCATTGATTAAACCAGGTGAGGGTTAGGGTTAGGGTTAGTAATGATTCATTTAGGTAGATTTAGAGAGTATTTTGGACTCTGCAGGTAGGTTTGATTATTTAAATGTCTATTGAGTTATGTATAGAACAGATTCAAAAGGACTGCTCCAAGGATCTGCAAATGACACCAGATCCAGCGGTTGATTAAAAAACTACGTGAGTTATTTAGGGAACAAAGTCACGGCTGTATTAGGAACACACACATTTCAGTAGTTGTATTTTACTTGCACTGAGATATGATCATTGTTGTAGAAGCGACTCAAGCTGTTACAGCTTGTAGGCGTGTCTGTGGTTGTAACCTGTTCCACCTCGATCATTGTTGTAGAAGCGACTCAAGCTGTTACAGCTTGTAGGCGTGTCTGTGGTGGTAACCTGTTCCACCTCGATCATCGTTTCAACACATATGTTTTCAAGTGGTCATAGTCATAAACAATCGTACGAAGCGATCAATACTGAAGCTAAACTTCAATAAAAGAGCTCAATATAATTGTCATTGCAAGTAAATTACGTTCATGTTGTACATGTCAGTAAAGTAAATGCAGAAATATTTCACTGTCAACTAATTACATGAATTTTGACTTGTCCGCAGGTACGTAAATTGCTTTTTTTTTGAAATTTATGCAAAACCTTCTTTGAGGAAAAATGAAAGTTCACCAATGTAAAATATATTGCGGTAAAAGTTTGAAAGACATTGCCGTAAACTTCAGAAAGGTGGAGAGGGGGCGTGTTTCATGAAGTGTAAACAAATTTATTTGTTGTATAAAACAAATGATGTGTTTAGCCCTTCGGAAACAAACTTAAAAATTAATAAATGCATAAAGTAAACAAATAAAACAGAATAAATAACAGAACTTTGTTTTAACGATACTAAAATATTGGTGCCTCATTAAACCACTTTAAGGGTTAGTCACAGTCCACACACTTTTAGCGCCGGTCAATGTTTTAGTTTTACTGATGTATTTTAATTTCAGCGAAGACTTCTTACCGAAGCCAAAGATGAGTATGTTCTTGATAGCGATTGTCTGCCTATTGGAGACCAAAGCAGAGAGCTTAATATCTGACCATGTAGAAATCAAATCGTTTCTGGACAACTATGACAGTCAGGCAAAGGTCATCTTAAACAGGCTAATGGAGGCCTCTTGGGCATACAACACCAACATAACTGGCCACAATCAAAAACACATGGTAGGTCAGTCAATGTTCATTATGAAACACATTACACGATGACAATGTAGCACTATGGTCTATGGCAGTGCTATTCAAAGTAGTGGTCCGCGGACCGGTGCCGGTCCGCAGACATTATCAAAAAAGGAAAGAAAAATTTAATTATAATCTTCCATTTGCAGCCATTAATACTAACCCTAATAATAAGTAAAATTTTCAACAATAAGCACATACAATACAAAAGTTTGGTAATTAGTTCGCTTCAATTCTTTCCAAAAAAATCAGGGGGAAATAATAGCACAGAATTTTTAAAGATATGTTCCCAGACTCAAACAATAGATTTGCACTGCTGTGTGTTGTAAAAAATAAACATTAAAATTAAAATTTTGATTTTTTTTCCAAATTTCAAAAATAATAATAGAGAGAATGAAATGGATATTTGATACCGAAAATATTAATTATATTAAACCCAGTTTATACATGATAAAGAGAGGACCAATGGATATGTTAATAAGGAGAAGAAATATTCATGCTGAACATCACGCAAGTTGTGACCCTTCTTCACAATTAGATGATGGAAACATAAATGAAACCGAAGCTTCATTTGCAAAACGAATTTGTTCGAGCCTCACTTGAACATATCACTATTGGTATATTCAATTCGGTTTTATTAGTGTGGATGATGCTAGTATCCCAACACCTCATGGTGTTAGTTGCAGCGATGTTCTATCGAATGTTCTCAACATATTTTATCTTATCTTATCTGTTTACAGACGCTCCTTCTATACAGAAGATTATTGCGTCCTACGCTTATCTATGGTTTGTGTTTATTCCTGCATTTTTATTAGAGATTTAAATGCTGATAAAGTGCTGGTTTTCCTGGATTCTTCAGGCATCCCATTCCACGCCCGAATTCCGGACGGGAAGAAGGAAAACTTGTATGTATTTGTCCTTGCATACGGAATAAGAAAAGTGTTTTAATACGAAGTGAAGACGATAGTAAATGAACAATAAGCACTCAATACTTAAGATTATTCTTTTTAAAATTGTTTGATGACATAATTTGTATCCAAATATACATAAATAATACAATATATTTTCAACTATATGGGTGTACAAATAGGCGCAACATTTTGTCAGTAAGAAAGAATATTTTATCTTAAAATAAATTTTTATTGTCAACGTCTGATGTGCATAACCGTTCAAGTTCCCGTAATTGCTGCACCACAAAGCACCGGTACAAATACATTTTATTAATTGCGTTCTTCTTGAGAAAATTTAGGTGACAAGATACGAATCTTTAATTTCTTTTAAACTCTCTTGAAATGTAATTTACAGCACTGTGAGACATATTATTATTAACTTCTGTTACTAAAAAAAATATTTTTGGTAACTGAAACTTAAGTTTACAAAAAATTAAATTCAAATAAAAATACATTTAAAATATCATTTATATTTACTTAAAGAAACAATGAAATTAATATATTAAAATTATTCTATATGTATCATTAATTAATTCAACGAAATTGCGGTTATTAATTTGAACGATCTATAATTGGCTTCGATCCCTATATTTAGGGATACAATGACAATGAAATGCTATGATTTTGTACCTATCGTTAACACACAAAAAAACAATAAACTATTTTATGCTATTTTTCGATTTATAATTTTTGTAAGATTGGTAACTTTAACGAAGAAAACAATTAACATTATTAAAATTGACTTTGTTGCTAACATAATCAGCTATTAATATATTCTTTTAGTCATTGATACAAATGTGGCCCAACATTTGACACCTGTTATACTCAAGCAACATTTTTAGCAAACAATTGATAGTTCTTCTAGTCCTTGACGATGAAGAACATAGGTGAAGTAAAGTAGTTACCGCCCACGACCATCAAGACCAGGGAAGACAAATCATTATTCTTGTCAAAATTGTTGGATTAAATGTAGCCTATAACTAACATATAACTTACATATAACTAACCGAATTCATGCCAAATATTTTAGAGATGTAGGTCAAGTGGGAGCTCATGTCGCTTTTTTCGGCAAACAATCAGACGCCACGAGTTAATAAAATGGATTTAAAAATGGATTTTAAAATATTATAAAATTATCAATTTTTCCTGAAAAACGTTTCCTTTGTCAGAGGCGTCACTAGGGTTAGTGTCACTCGGAGCGGTAGCTCATAGTGTCAACCCTCACGACTTAACCCATAGAATTCCCTCGAGTCATCCAGTGCCAAATAACGGGAACATACATACTTTTACATTTTGGTGTCACCCCTTCTGATGATGTCACCTAGAGCGATCCGCACCCCTCGCATTCCCCTTGTGACACCATTGTAAACGCGACACATTTTGTAATCTGTCCGCTTTCAATTGTTGTCTTAGTGTAACTTACTAATTAATTTTATGATGGTGACCCGTTAAATAGCATACAACAAATGAGCGCATATGATGATTTGAGGCGATTGTTATAATATATGCTAATGTTTCAAGAAAGACTACCAACTAGGTCAGGGATCGGCGAACTTTTTTGCCCATTACCCAAAAATATAAAATTGTATGTAGCAGTTACAATCCAAAGGCGTGAGGCCCACACAAATTTGGCGTTTTGGGAGCGTTGTAAGCCCCCTCCCCCAAAACAGGTCTAGGGCTACGCCCCAGCCGAAAACTCAACTGTTGAGTTTTAGAAGCCTAGGAAGTTTCTCAAATGACCCGAAAGGGATTATGCGTACTATGTAATTTTAAAAGTTAATTGAATATAATAGTATTGTTTTAACGGTTACAGGTCTAACGGCCCTGGCCATTCTAGATATAATGATAAATCTTACATAATGCAATAAAGTCGGAAAAACACAAATTTACTTTAAAAAATAATATAAATTATAAAGTTATCATAAATTAATGTCATCAATTTTTTTATTATAAAAAACATAGGGTTTTTGTTCTTTAAATCTCTTCAAAATTCAGTTGTTTTTTTTAATTATGGTGTTTCATTTTTGACACAATTCCATCGAAATTCGGGCTTTTTGATGTCAGGGCAAGTTGGATGCTGTCTTCAGGATCCAATCCATTCCGCAGTGGAAAATCTTTTTAACACAGGTAACTTGTTGCAAAAGGCAGCAACGTCTTGACGGCATCCTCGTGTGCAGTGTTGAAAGCCTTTGCAGCATTTGGCATCCAAAAATTTGTCAGATCTGCTTTGTTTGCAAATTCAATACGTGCTTTATTATGAGACTTAAGTTCAAGAAGTGCCTTTGCCAACCCTTGAGGCTCATCTTGTTAATCCTCAATGTCGCATCAAAATGGATCTACAACCAAACTGATTTTCGCATCATCATTATATATTTTCCCCCTGCCATTCTTTGTTCAGCGCATTCACATGCTCAAAAATATTAGCTAAGTATGAGAGATGTGCAACCCAACAATATAGTTCGTAAACTTATCCGCCAGTGCATGCTTTGACCAGCTTGAAAGGTTGAAAGTTCCACTTTCAGAGCCCACATTCTGCTCAGAACATTGCCGCGTGAAAGCCACTGTATCTTGGTGTGATCAAGGAAGTATGTATGTTCCGCATCACCATCCTTACATAAATTACGAAACAGTCGTGTTTGCAGTGCATGTCGTTTAATGAAATTTACAATGTAGATAATATCATGAATGATGCCCTCCAGTTCAGGTTCCAAATGTTTCACTAAAAGAGGATGACGATGGATCATACAGTGGTTAACTTCAATTTTGGGATTCCTCTCTCTTGCGAAAGCCGAAAAACCAATTGCACGACACAACATAGCTGGAGATCTATCAACAGACACAGCAATACAGTCTTCCCATTTTAAATTAACTTTTTTCAAAGTATTCATAAACTTTATTGAATACATCACTTCCTTGACATCGCAATTCTAGAGGAGCACAAAACAACATTACCTCATCAATTGTTTGTAAACCATGGTATCGAACATATACCATAAGCTGCGCATTACTAGTGACATCAGTGGTCTCATCAAGCTGAATAGCAAAGACTTTACTCGTATTTGTAGAAGAAAGCATTTGTTCCCGGACATTTTCAGCCAAAATAGAAATTCTGTCTTTCACAACTTTTGCTGACAAAGGTTCTGATTTAGTTTCATACATTGATCATACGGTGGTTATCTTCAATTTTGGGATTACCCCTGTTGCAAAAGCCAAAATTTTGTATTAATAAACCGTGCTTTTGTAAATTGCATGTTTATATATAGGTAGTCCTCCAGTTACGACGGTCCCATCCCGACATACGTTGTTTCGTTGCTACGAACGCGCCCCCCCCCCTAAAGAATAATATTACGCGTTATTCCGTATCTTTAAATATTTTTTTTTCAACATACAACTTTCGTTTGCGAATTTTTCTCATGGCGAAGTTTTCAATCAAGTCAGTAAAGCTAAGTAAGCTTACAAGTTCCTTTTCAATCCTCATTAGAGACAGCATATTCAGTCTTTGTTGTCCCATGTACGTTCTAACTCATTTTATATTCTTTTCAACTTTGAAAAGGATCGTTCTCTGCTGCAGTTTGATGTAATCATTAAAAGATATATGCGAAGTGCGATGTGTACATTAGTAAAGGACTGTGTGAAATTTAGCTCATTCAAAAGAAGTAAAAGTTTTAGCTCTGTGCACCTGTTTTGAGTCTCGCATTGGGCTACTTCCTTTTCCTTACCCTGAGCCTGGGGCTGGACAATAACTTTTTTAAGAATTCTGAAAATGGGACTAATTCTGAAGGTAGGAAGTCTTCGAAATCACTGAACATTCTTCCATTAACTTGGCTGCTGCACATCGGATGGCGAAATTGCTGAGCTCAGTTAGGTTTGTAAGAAAGCCAAATTTCTCATGGATGTATTTATATGCGCCTAACCGATGGTGTCGGGCTTAAGATAGTTTGTCAATGATTACCCGAAATACCTCAACCTTGAAATTTTGTCTCGCGGAGAATACTGTTTTGGTGATGTCCCTTTATCAAACTGACGCTTTCTTTCTTTTTTTCTATAGCATTGAAGATTGCTTTTACTCTTTTTATTACCACGGACTTGTCATTTCCTTTTTCTTCATAGGAATCAAATTAAGAATGCTTTCTTTTAACAAACTCAATGGGAGACTTCCTTTCTAAAATTGTTTCCCAAATTTCAAGTAAAATAGCGACTCCAAGTTGTTCAAGTTCCTTTAGAAATCCTTCTGCTTCAAATCGACAGTCACGTGGCTGATTTTCGTTTGTTGCTAATTCTTCCAGTGATGCGATATTCTCATGGTATGAGTTATTAACAGACCTTACAACATCATGCCAGGCTGACCAACTTGTGTCAGACAAAGGCTTGTAACATGTATTAATTGCATGTGTTTTTGAAGTATCTGTCAACGTTGAGTAGATGCAACAAGCCGGGTATAAAGATTTTGCAGAAAACAAAATATCTGACTGCAGCAGGGCAACCTGCTGCATGTTTCCCAACCATATTAAGGGAATAAGTTGTGCACGGCACATAATGAGCAACACTGCGCTTCTCACGAAGAATAGCCTGGTTTCCGTTATACTTCCTACTCATATTTGAAGCATTGCCGTATGACTGTCCAAGGCATTTTCAGGGATTCATACAAACATTTGCCTGCATCTTTTTTACACACTATAATAGGTTTGGGGGACCTTAAATTATTGGGGGCGCTTGGCTTTAGCCCATTCAGCACCTCCCTTTTAATCCGCCATAGGGGGACGGGGTCACGCATCAGTGACGATGTGTGACGAGGGCAAGGGTGGTTTAAAAAATGTGACGTCAAATAAAAAATGCGCAACTTTAAATAAAAGTTCCACTTAAATATTTGATTTTTTACCATTTATTTAATGGCGTTTTCAATGGCTTCACGCGTGTTACGATATTAGAGTACAGACTTACCCTAAATACATATTTAAATGACAAAAAATAATTTGCACCATGCTAACTTTTATTTAGAAAATACGGCTGTGGGGGGAGGGGGGTCAAAGTTTTGTTACGTCCTATCGTAAAAGAAAGGGTAGGGGTCTAAGTTTTTGTGACCAAGTATGACGCTGGGGGAGGATGGGGTAAAAAGCGGCAACCTCGCGTGATGTCATTTATGATTATGAAGGGGTGACACCATGAGCTACCGCACCGGGTGACACCAACCCTAGCGACGCCTCTGATCGGCACCACCTTATAATAACAAACTAATTTTTGAACTTTTTGTTATAGTTGGATATCCAGTTGGTCAGTGCTAAGTTAGGTCAGGAAATGTATCAAAACGCTTTGAGGTTCAACCTTACCGTGATGAATGCCATGGACAGAAGACGTTTCATTAAAATCATGGACATAGGAGCTTCTGCACAGACCAACGAAACAAAACTAGCGCAAGTGAGGAACTTGCCCTATTCTTAGACAAAATTGACGCTTGACGCTTGTTATCTCATCACAGTAGAGTTTGTAAAAAATGAAGTTTAAATGCATATTTTATAATTGTACCCTCGGCTCTATTAAACTGTTATTTTAGGTAAATTATTAACCCCAGTAATAACTTATACTCCACGTTAAATGTGTTAGAAATTCTCTGAGATGCAATAGATATTTTCTATTATTAGTTCATTTATTTTCTTAGATTTTCATTAATAGCATATATTTTAATAGCCTGACAATTTTTAATGTACAAAATGTGTGTTTGAGCAGCTGAACAAAATAAAGAGCGATATGCAGACAATTTACAGTACAGCCAAGGTCTTGATGCCTTCTGGGAAATTATTAACTCTAGAGCCAGGTGAGAAAATATATTTAGTGTTTTAAACATGCATACTCGATCACAGATAAGCAAACATTTCCTATTGAATATATTAATTACAGTGCGGACAGATGTAAATATGGGTATAGGTGACTAGCTAGGGTTAAGTCATTTTATTATATTTATTATATATATATATTAGGGCTGCGGAAATTAACGATTTCTCGATTAATCTTTTAAAATTTTAATCGATTTAAATTATTTTAATCGATAAAATTCGATTAAAATTTATGAAAATATTTCTTTAAAAAAATTATATTTATTAATAAATAATTAATAATCAAATTATTTTTTTTAACCTACAAACTTTTCCCGCGTATCATAATAAATTTATTTAGACGTGCAGAGGTAAACAAACATGGCGACAAATGACAGAGAAAATAACTCGTTAAAACAAAAAATGTCAATTACCTGTTTTGTTATTTCCATTGAGGTTTTCAGTTGTACAGTCGGACCTCGCTGTCGACCTTCCCTAAGTCGACCTTCCCTAAGTCGACCTTCCCTAAGTCGACCTTCCCCAATTTCACCTTCCCTAAGTCCACATTCCCTAAGTCGAAAACCTCCGTATATCGAATTAATTGTTAGGTACCGGTGAAATTCCATAAGACTAATGTATTTTATATCTCCTTAACTCGAAGATTGTTGGCTTCCAAACTCCCTTAGTCGAATTTTCCAAGGCATGCTGTGACTCTTTTTTTTAAAAATCTTACTTCCCCCATCCAACTGTGGAGGGAGTAAAGTGGTGGATGGGAGGGAATGTGTCTCTTCTCACGGGCTTGTGTCGGCATGTCAAAGTAAGTTTGCTTACTTCCATATGAAACATAAGACACCGCCTCTCTTTCCTGTCAAGTTTTGTAGTCGGTATGGCTGCCCCCCCCCCTTTCAATATCTACATTGTCCTTAATTAAGCTGCGCTTCTTACGCCATTTTCTCTTACTCGAAAACTCTGTAAGTCGAATTTTTTTTTCGGGTCCCTTTGAGTTCGACTTAGAGATGTACGACTGTATCTATATATGTGTAAAATTTAATCGTTAATTAATCGATTAATTTTTACAGATTAATCGAACTAAAAATTGTAATCGTTACCAACCCTAATACATATAAATATATATACAATATATATTGATATTGGTTTGTTTTTTTAAAAATTAATGTCATGTCAAAAATGTTAGAAATTTTTTTTTAAATAAAAGGCAAGAGAGTAATGTAAACAATGTTGCAAATTTCAATTAACGGGAAGCTCATGTCACCAGATTTAATCCATATCATGGCCACGTCCAGAAACTACGATGAACTTCTCACTGCATGGGTAGGGTGGAGAGCAGCGTCTGGTGTCAAGATGAGGTCCATGTATTCTCAATTTGTAGATTTGAGCAACGAAGCGGTGCAGAAACTCGGTAAATATTTTTTTTAAGGGAGACCGGATATATTGTAATCTAAAGTTATTCTAAAATTAAAAATTTTTATTTACAAGATTATGAACCTCCAAAATGACTCCGATTCATTCATTATTCCTAAATCTGACACTAATAGTTACAAAAGTTATGGAATGAAATTCGTACATAAGTCAATACTAGATAAGACCCGTGGCGTAGCATACGTCACAGACTTGCTCATCATAATAGTGCAAAGAACGAGCGGGTGAGAGAACAGACACAAACAGCAGCACAAAGTAATGGGAAAAAAGCGAGTAAACATGGAGACATGCAAATTGCGGTTGTTGTTACCTGCCCCCCCCTTTTTTTTTACTACCATCACTTGCCAACCATAAACTGTGATTGGTGGACCTTAGCGAGGGTTAGTCATGCTCGCAAAAAAGGAGGAAAAGAACGGTCAGAAACAAACATTGTTATTTTAATTTTAAAATGTTCACGCTCGGGCTTTCCGCTTGAATGGCGGACGTGATAACCACTACACTACGAATCATATGTTATTCTGTGTATGAACAACGCAAGTGAACACAAAAAGCATTGTTGCCCCCTCCCCTTTTTATTTCCTATTTTCATCCCACTACTCTTGCCAACTGTGATTGGTCGACCCTAGCGAGGGTCATTAGTCATGCTTGTTTGCACAATCTCGCTTTGGTGAAATATATAGAGATTAATAATATTCTATAGAAATGAAAACTTCCGAAATAAAATTCAATAAATTGAGAACAATTATAAAAACAATATAATTTGCAATGTCTGTCAGTGACGCTACTAATTTTAGAAAGCAGGGAAAAACCAAATTACTGCACCAATGCACTAAAAGGTGTGCAAGCCGTGGCATGTGAACGCTGCTTCACTTGCCAACAGATCATCTGTCATGGTCTGTGGCCGCAATTATCGTCTACATAGAAGGAGCGTCTGTATAGATAAGATAAGATAAGATAAGATAAGAAATTAAAGATGCGCTGTACAAAATATTATAATGATTCGTTGTTTTCGCTCATACATGTATTGTAATTTTGGAAAAGGGATCAATGTAAAAAGAGGATTTGATGATGGTTAATTACAAAATCAAAAAACAAAGGGGCGCTGTAGGCGCCCTACAACCCCTATTATAAAATACTTAGTGTACATTTCAGAAAATTTAATATTTAGTATTTATCAAACAAGGACAAGTTAGTTGGGCTTTTGAAAAGGTCGGCGCCGTAGGCGCCCTAAAAATAGTGCATTTTAAAAAATAAAATAAATAGATTTCAGCTGAAAACTTCCGTCATTTTTGACGGGTGATACGCTAGTAAACTTGTATAAAAATCAAATTATCCATCACACAAAAAATTATCACCCCTTACCAGATCGTTCATATCAATACAATACGGAATTGTGCCTTCCATGCCCTGAAACATTATGGTGTTTTGTTTGCGATCTAATAGGAAATTTGTTACTGATTTTCTTAACTAAAATGTAGAGAATATATACAGTAATCGATTATTCACATACATAGATTGTGTTATTAAATATAATGTTTGTGAAATAGTGGGGATTTATTCTTTGTGTCCAATGATTTATTGTGTTTGTCATTATCGCAGGTTTTGCGGATGCTGGCGCCTACTGGCGTTCAGATTTTGAAACACCAACCTTTGAGGATGACGTCAGAGCCTTGTTTGACCAACTCCGACCACTGTACGAACAGCTCCACGCCTACGCCAGGAGAAAACTCAAACAAATCTACGGAAATGATAAGTTTCCATCTTCTGGTCACATCCCGGCACATCTGCTAGGTCAGTGGGAAATGTGTACACTGACTTCAATTAAAAGTTTAGTTAAATGTTGACCCCTCTTTGGGAAATGTATATAGCCACTGTGAAGTTAAAATTTGATCACATGTATGAATGTTAACAATAAAGTAAAAATCCAGGATTTCTATAGAATCCCCTGATCTAGAATGCCTAAATTTGTACTTCCAAGCTGGGCCGGTTTTAGCAATTGCGGGGCCCTATGCGGCTTAGTATGCGAAACGGATTGCGCTAGGCCAAGTTTGGGTAGGGATAAGGAATTAAAAAAGGATAATAAGTGAAAATTAAGGTGGCGGGGCCTATGAAAGCGCGGGGCCCACTGCGGCCGCATAGGTTGCAGTGGCCTAAGACCGACCCTGCTTCTAAGCTATATGCAAAGAATGATTAAAATGCCCATGTCACTACGTAGTCATCAGCTATTTACTTATGAACCTATCAAACTGAAGTGATCGCTTCTCGTACGACTCTAAAGATTAAAAAAGTGTCAGCATTCACCATTAAGCCACGTAATCGATGAAAATGATAAATTATTGTTCTAAAGAGGAGTAATGACTCTGATAACAATAAAATGAATGTTATGAGCAACTAAAAAGTAATAATGCTACAATTCTCTTCAGTTTTCAGCCTCAAGGTCTAATTACCTCCGTTAAGATTGTGTACGGAAGTTTAACATATTCCTAGTCAAGCTTTACAAATAATTCTATTCAAACATTTATTTTGATAACTATAGTTTGGCGCTAACTGTCCTCAGCATAAACCGAGCAAACAAACATATCGCTTCAGTTGTTTCACCTGATCCTAGTCTTGAGTTTGTTATCATTTTTTTAAAAATACCTTGACAAGGAAACAAAATTTAATTAATCAAACAATTTAGTTTCTCTTCAACGCAACATCTAAAAAAAAAGATGGCTATCCCCAGGTAATAATCTAAAATAGATGGCTATCCCCAGGTAATAATCTAAAAAAGTTGGCTGTCCCCAGATAATAATCTAAAAAAGATGGCTATCCCCAGGTAATAATCTAAAAAAGATGGCTATCCCCAGGTAATAATCTAAAATAGATGGCTATCCCCAGGTAATAATCTAAAAAAGTTGGCTGTCCCCAGATAATAATCTAAAAAAGATGGCTATCCCCAGGTAATAATCTAAAATAGATGGCTATCCCCAGGTAATAATCTAAAAAAGTTGGCTGTCCCCAGATTATAATCTAAAAAAGTTGGCTGTCCCCAGATTATAATCTAAAAAAGATGGCTATCCCCAGGTAATAGTCTAAAAAAGTTGGCTGTCCCCAGATAATAATCTAAAAAAGATAGCTATCCCCAGGTAATAATCTAAAAAAGATGGCTATCCCCAGGTAACATGTGGGGTCAGCAATGGGATGCTCTTATAAAAGACTTGACACCTTTCAAAGGTAAACCAACTTTTGATGTCACTGGTGAAATGGTGAGGCAGGTAAGATATTGATAATACTACGTTCAAAAATTAAAACAAATGTGATTGGAAAAACAATTCATCCAAGTTGGCGCTTCTGAATCTTTCATTGTAATTTTAATTTTTTAAAATTGTTTTTGAAGTAGCATAAATAGAGATGAGAACACTGACTAATGGATGGAAGTAGCTCGACTAACTAAAAAAATAGAGGATGGTTGTAGACAGGAGCGGCCTTTGGGGGTGCCAGCTGGGGCAATTGCCCCAGGCCCCGCGCTTAGGGGGGGGGCCCGCGTTTCAGACTTGAGAATATTTCTCATAACATAAATATATATTTTAGTAACAAAAGAGCCGGCAGATATTGCACTATTGAGTTTGCGCAAGAATTGATCTAATCAAGATATTATGACCTTTTGGGCATATTGGTTGTTCGCGATCGTTACCAGTACTGTGGCCCCGCGGGGTCATTGTTGCACCAATTCTCGCGCGTAACTAACGCCGCCTCTGGTTGTAGAGCAACTTGAGAAAACAATATAGGATAACTGGTTGGTTTTGAGCAATTTTAGATATGATTAAAAAGTAGAATGAGGGGTCCGCAATAATGTGACAATTTATAAAAAAACAGCTGATATAGATGGATTGTTTTAGAGAACATTTTATAAAGAGCTGTCGTTTTTAATAAAACAGGGAAGTAATGATTAGATAGTCAGTTATATTTTAAATGAAACGATAGAAAATGTTCTTCATCATAAATTATTGGGAGAAAATAACCTTAAATTTTGATATTATTCAAATCAAAATTGATGTCTATTATTTGATTTTTTCAGAATTACACGGCGCTTAGAATATTTCAGACAGCAGACGACTTCTTTAGGTCTCTGGGAATGACACAAATGCCAGACGAATTCTGGAACAAATCCATGTTGGAGAAACCCAAAGATGGCCGCGATGTTGTATGTCATGCATCAGCCTGGGACTTCTACAACGGAAAAGATTTTAGGTAAATTAGATCGTCATTTAAACTTCTATGTCCAATATAAAATCATTTAAGATACTGTCAAGTTTAAAACAGCAGGTGAACATGCCATTTTGAACTTAAATGGAAAGAAAAAAAAGAAAACATAGAAAAAGATACTATAAATCATGTTTCAAGATTCTTTGTTTGTTTGTTACTATAGTTTGAACTAGCATCAGGCAGTAGTTTTCTATCACCACCTTTGTTATATGATCTAGAATCAAACAGTGCACCGTGATCACAGTCCAAAACTTGGAGATCGTCCACCATGAGATGGGCCATGTTGAATATTATCTTCAGTACAAGGATCAGCCGATCAGCTTTAGACGGGGAGCGAATTCTGGTGAGCTGTTGCCATGAATTCATTCACTTGTGACATGGAGTCTTGTCTATAGATGCTAAGATTAAAATGTTTATAGATTTATTTATTTAATCGTAACGTATTTATTAATGTATATTTTAGCTTTCCGTAGAAGGCACTAAGCCGACAAGGCACGGATGTGGTAAAATACATACAGTTCAAATCTATATATATATAATTCACCAAATCACGAGCGAGTATGTGCAAATAAGCATGACGAATGACCATCGCTGGGATCGACCATTCAGTTTATGGTTGGCAAGCAAAGGTGGTGGAGTTGGAGGAGAGGTCATCGAGACAAACAATGCTTCTTGAGTTCACTTTCGTTGTTCCTTCACATAATAACATGCATTTCGTAGTGTAGTGGTTATTACATCCGCCTAACACGATGAAGGTCCTGGGTTCAAGCTCTAGCTGAGAAATATTTTTTTTAATTTTTAAAAATGTTTATGTTTGTGCCAGCTCTTTCCCCTATTTCTTTTCGAACATGACTTCACAACATGGCTGTAAACTTTGTTTTTCAACATTTGGATAACTTCGATGACGTGCTCTCCGTTGTTCTCAGTGACGGAAAAGTAGTCATACACTCTCTTCAACAATACGTTCAGTACTTTATAAGTATTTGGTGGAGAGGCAGAAATTATCGCGGTATTAGAAATACTTCCCAAAAATTCTTGCAAAAGGGGGAAAAGAACTGGCGCAAGCACACATTTTTTTTTATTAAAAAAAATGTTTTTGCTGGGGCTTAAACCCAGAGCCTTCCGCGTGTAATGCGGGCGTGATAACCACTACACTATGAATCTCGTGTTATTCTGTAAAGGAACGACCCAAGTGAACGCAAGAACCATTGTTGGTCTCGAGACATTGTTCGACGCCAGCGAGGGTCATTCGTCATGCTTATTTGCACGAACTCGCTTTGGTGACTTAGATATATATAAATATATATATATATATATATATATATATATATATATATATATATATATATATATATCGATTCTACATAGCTCCATGCGTGTTTCATGTCCTCAGTAGTGTAGCGAGGGGGGCAAGGGGGGCAAATGCCCCGGGGGCACTTTGCCAGTGGCGGCAAATTCCTAGTAGTTTTTATAAATTTTCTAACAATGAAAATTTTATAAGAAAGTGGATCTTTTAATCGAAATAAAATAACTGCCAAATAAGAAATTAATAAAAGAAATAAAGGAACTATCATCAATCATGTGAACGTTTCAACTGCCAAAACTTCTTCTGACTCTAATCGTACTGTTCCAGAGCCTGATGTGGTATCAACTTAATTGGTTCTTAAAATTTGACCGCTTTTTCTGTTGTAAAAGCAAATTTTACTGTATCCTATAAATTTGAATCATGAGCCAATCGAATTCTCCCAGCGGCACATTGTTGGGGGGTGGTGGGGGCTGGGCGGGGGGGGGGCAAATTCCTCGTTGTTAAATTAGCTTCTAAAAATAAATAACGTTATAATAAAGTTTAACGAAATAAAAGAAAAAAAACAAGATAATTGTGGGTTAAAAAAGGAAGAAAACTATATTAAAATACGTGGACATTTCTAATGCCAAAATTTCAAACTCCTATTCTTTTATTAATCTAAAGACTTCTAATACTAATGCTACTGAGCTGAAAACTTAGGGGCTGAAGTAGTGTACGAACATGACAATTATGTGATGGTACATTTAATCGATTTTAACGTAGGTAAACTACTGGAACAAAGTTGTTGGCGTAGTTGTATGGTTTATTCTTTTAAAACAAAATTATTTTAATGTTAATGTCTTTATCTTATCTTATCTTATCTTATCTGTTACAGACGCTCCTTCTATACAGAACATTATTGCGTCTTTATTTTGCGGACTAAATAAAAATAATGAATAAAATTGCTTATCTAATGGAATTAAAACTTGCCACACATAAACACAAAAGTAGCCGCTCATGAACAAGTACTCAACATTACCAAAGTTTTTTTTTGCAATTGGAAAGATTCAGAAATTGGATAAAAAGAATAGACTTTTAATAGAGAACAAAACAAAGTGGCAAGAGGTTCTTGCGACATTTCTGAAATGATTTTAAATAAATGATGATCTTAAAATAATCGACTGCAGAGGCCCAACGTGTGTTAATACCTCTTCATGGCTGAAAAGTATGCAGGAGTTCAAGAAATACGCAATAAATTAATGTCAATGTCAAATCTCGCTAAAAAACTTCATTAAACCTAATGTGTTTACATGATACTCCTACTGAAACGAACTAACTGTTTTAGTACACTAGAACGTTGTTACGCATTCTTTTCCATGTCCATACTTTGTTTGCAATACAAACGATGCATTAAACAGAATTCAGGATACAAAATAGTGAATATACCATGGAGCTATTTTGAGGTGTTTTTTTTAAAGCTATAGAATATTGATAGATTTAGACAAAAATCTCAACACACGAACAGACGCAGGAACTTTGATAGTCACATTGAAATCTTTTTATTTTCTAATTTATATCAAAGATGCCTGAAATTATTTACAAACGTAGAGTTTTTAAAAATGCTTAACAGAGGCTTCTCGCAGAGAAACGAATGGAATACTAAAGGATGCTTTGATATTTAATAAAATTGTATGTGGAAACCTCATTGTTTTAATCGAATCTTCTAATCAAAGAACAAGAGAGCAAATTGTTGGTGATCGAAGCGAATATGAATCCATGCTGTGAAGAAAAACAGTTGAAGAGCAAGTTTTATTCTTCATAACTTGAGATAACTGTAGAAATTCGTGTGATATTTTGGCAGTTATATGGAATTTAGAAAACATATATGATTTTCGTACAACAGCTAATATACTGGTCTTTGAAATTTTGCCTTCAAATTAGATAATACAAAATATCTCACGTGTCATTGTCAAACAAGGAATATTTTAACCCCACGGGTAAAAAAAAATAAGTGAATTCAAGACTAGTTAATTTATTCAAGTTTTTAAAGATATTTAGTCTAGGCTAGAAGTTACCCTGCCTAAAATAATATCATTAATTCAAACATTGTCTTAAATAATGGAAGGTGTTAAAATGGCTACTCTAAAATTAAGTTAATAAAAAATTAATTAAGATAAATAACGAATACACCAAATTTCTCTAATCAATAGTTATGTTGGCTATTGAGAATGGTATGGCTGAAAACATTGATACATGAAAGATTGTGCAATGAGGAAAAACATAAAACTTCAATTTTATTCAAGAAATGAAGCTCTTCTCTTTATTTCTAAAATAAAAGGCATTGTGTTATTATTTCTTTCGAATAAAGACAATCTTTACTTTAGGGACCATCCATAAACGACGACACGCGATTTTGGCCGATTTTTACCCTACCCCTCTCGTCACAAAAACTTAGACCTCTCCTCCAATATGACGTCACAAAGCTGTGACCCCTCCCCCTAAAAGCAGTATTTTCTTTTTGAAAATGAACATGTTTCAAATCAATTTATTGTCATTTTAGTTTGTATTTAGTGTAAGACTGAAGTCTAATATCGTGACAGGCGTGAATCCATGTAAAACGTCATAAAATAAATAGTAAGAGATCGAATATTTAATTGCAACTTTGATTTAAAGTAGCCTGTTTTGACGTGACGTAACAATTCTTAACCCCCCCCCCTCCCCCTCGTCACACATAGTCACCAAAGTGGGGACCCCCCTCCCCCCTAGGTGTGTGACGTCATTTATGGACGGACCCTAATAGCATTAACAAATTTTTCGGGGGGGGGCGGCAAAAATGGGTACTGCCCGTGCGGCACATACCCACGCTACGCCGCTGCATGTCTTATGATGTGTATTCATTACAAGTTTTGTTTTGTTTGTGATTTCGTTTGCTCTTTTGTGATTTTGTTCTTTGTATGAGATTTGTGAGATTTTAGTATGTTTACATTTAATTTTGTTTTATTTGTGATTTTTTCCATATAGCGTTGGTTAATTTTAATTTTTGTTAGTTTTCGTAACTGTTTGGACGGCCTTGAGGAGGTCTTTCACCCAAGAGTACAAACCACTATGTGAATGGCAAGACAAAATTACCCATAGATTAATTTTGGGGGTTTGGCGGTGGTTGTTAACGCGAGAGTACATAACATTTATGTTAATGTCAATTCAAAGTTATATCTTTATTTGGCCACTTATCCTGCTTATTGCTAACAACAATATGCACATAATTTATTTGTGATATTTTTACACATTTAAAAAAAATGATTTTAAAAGCCTTTCAAAGAGGTTGTCAAGAAGAAAGGGTTCTTATATGGCAAAAGATTTTCTAAAATCCTTCTGTAAGAAACATTCTTTATTATTATTGAATCCGTTGACGTACTTTGAATGATTTGTAAAAAATAAAATTGGTTGGTTTAATTAGAGCATTTGTATGAGTCATGGGACCTTCTTTCTCATTAGGGTTTCACGAAGCTGTCGGTGACGTCATATCCTTGTCGGTTCAGACTCCAGAACACCTGCGATCTATCGGCCTCATTCCGACTGTGAGCAAGGATACAGGTAGGTGCTTGGTGATCAAACTGTGAGCAAGGATACAGGTAGGTGATTGGTGATCAAACTGTGAGCAAGGATACCGGTAGGTGATTGGTGATCAAACTGTGAGCAAGGATACCGGTAGGTGATTGGTGGTCAAACGGTGAGCAAGGATACAGGTAGGTGCTTTGTGATCAAAGTTTGCGCAGGGAAGACCCAAAAAAATGTCTAGTTATTAAAAATCATAATTCTCCACCACAAAAACAATTATCTTGACATGGAAAGAACGTTTATTTTAAAGTTCAAACTGATTCAGCCAAACCTCAAAACAAGTCATCTAAAGTGTTTCATTCCGTTAGGTTTAACATTTCATAGTGTTAGGTTTAACATTCAATAATGTTAGGTTTAACATTTCATAGTGTTAGGTTTAACATTCAATAGCATTAGGTTTAACATTTCATAGTGTTAGGTTTAACATTTCATAGTGTTAGGTTTAACATTCAATAGCATTAGGTTTAACATTTCATAGCGTTAGCTTTAACATTCAATAATGTTAGGTTTAACATTACATAATGTTAGGTTTAACATTCAACAGTGTTTGTTCCACATTCTATAGTGTTTGGTTTCGAATTTTTCTCACAACAGAATCCGACATCAACTTTCTGATGAGCATGGCCTTACAGAAAATCGCCTTCCTTCCCTTTGGCTACCTCATCGACCAGTGGCGATGGAGTGTGTTTAGAGGTGACACAACACCTGACAAATACAATGATGAATGGTGGAACCTCAGGTAATATGCATGATTAGACTTCGAAAATTATTGGATCTTATCTATTACAGACGCTCAATCTATACAGACGATATATTTATATATATATATATATATATATTGTGTCCTACGCTTATTCCCTGTTTATGTCTTGCCTTACATTTTTAAATGTTTCCTGGTTTCCTCTGGCAACCCATTTTATTTTCAGTTGTTAGTAAACAACGTCATGGCACCAGGTGAAACTAAAAACTTCAGCTGAAAACTTGATTTTAAATATTTGTATAGATGCAGATACCAGGGATTATCTCCACCTGTGCATTGTTAGACTTTGATCCAGGGGCCAAGTATCATATACCTGCCTCTGTGCCTTATATAAGGTATGTACTTTTTTAACAACAAAGTCTTCCTTCCCATTCGGATTGAAGTAATCAGATGTAACAGGATTGTTAATTAATTCAATAATTTAAAACGTAACTCTGAATATTTAAAGTAAACTAAAGGTTGGTCCACACCTTTCAAATGCTCGCGAGCATTTGATCAAACATCACACGAACGCGCTATAAAATTGGCGTATTTTATAGTGCGTTTGTGTGATGTTTGATCAAATGCTCGCGAGCATTTGAGAGGTGTGGACCAACCTTAAGGAAACAAACAAAACCAATGACATTGTTTGTATACTCTAACTATTAAAATGAAATGACATTAATGTTCTTTATTTGTATTTTACAAATGCCCTCCGCTTACCGTGTTTATATGTTTAGAGTGGTTTATTTATTTTTTTAAGTTAGTTTGGGCATTTAACTGTTACCGTATATACTCGTTCGCAAGCCGACCTTTTTCGGACAAAATCTAGGGGTAAAAGTTGGGGGGTCAGCTTACGAGCGGGTCATTAACGTATTTCTGCATGGATATTGAATATCGGTTTTGTTATTGTAGATCATCAAGGTTCTTTTCCACTTCCTACAAGATTCAATTGCTCTACCAGAAGCTATAATATATTATTAAACAACTGCACTTAACTTATTTAATAATTTTATTTCTTTTTGTGAACGTTTTAATAAATTGTTTTTAAAATTTTGTTTTCAATAACGAATATTAATGTACGCGCTTTCGTCACTGTTTACCAAAGATTTTGTTTCAAATACCGGTAACTCTTGCCTAATAAAGAGCACAAAGACAAAGATAGGCAGTACAAAGTAAACAATCATCATGACCGATTTAGCTTGTAGTTTAAAAAAATGTGTACTATTTTGTTTAAGCTGTCCAATTTATTTATTTTATTTATTTTTTATTATAATTTTTATTTTGGGGTCCGCTTGTGAGCGGGTTATACGCTTTTAAAACGTTTCTATTCCAAAAGTTGGGAGGGGGTCGGCTTATGAACGAACGGGAGGGGGTCGGCTTATGAACGAACGGGAGGGGGTTGGCTTATGAACGAACGGGAGGGGGTCGGCTTATGAACGAACGGGAGGGGGTCGGCTTATGAACGAACGGGAGGGGGTCGGCTTATGAACGAACGGGCTATAGAACGAGTATAAATACGGTAAGTATTTTAAGCCAAATATTTTTTTAACATATTTTAACATTTCCAGATATTTTGTGAGTTTCGTCATCCAGTTTCAATTCCATAAAGCCTTATGTGACGTATCAGGCTACAGAGGACCACTTCACAGATGTGATATCTACAACAGTAAAGCTGCAGGAACTTTGCTCAGGTATTCTTAGTCTTACAAAGTTTTTATTGCGACATTTTTCTGGAATCTAATTTATTTAAATTTTTATAATTTGAACCTCCTTACAAGTTAGAAGCTATTATATTTATTAGTGGCTTTTTAATATAAAGGATTTTTTACATGCGTTGCTCTAAAACACTGTTCATTTATCGATTTTGTTTCAATATTGACTTATATAAACCATCACACATTTAATATTTTATATGAAGTTTAATTTCTCATTGGTTTTTAAATATTAATGCACATACAAATGGATTAAAAGTTCGAAGTCAAAAATTTAAAATAAAAAAAGATAATTGTCAAAACCAAATTTGACGTGCTGAATACTGTTGACTCTTAATGCGTGATTTTTAGATCTTTCAGTACATTTGAAATAGTTTTAAAAAAATGTATCCCAATTGTATATCTCTCAGCAACATGTTAAAACTGTATCCCAATAGTATATCTCTCAGCAACATGTTAAAGCTGTATCCCAATTGTATATCTCTCAGCAACATGTTAAAACTGTATCCCAATTGTATATCTCTCAGCAACATGTTAAAACTGTATCCCAATTGTATATCTCTCAGCAACATGTTAAAACTGTATCCCAATTGTATATCTCTCAGCAACATGTTAAAACTGTATCCCAATTGTATATCTCTCAGCAACATGTTAAAACTGTATCCCAATAGTATATCTCTCAGCAACATGTTAAAACTGTATCCCAATTGTATATCTCCCAGCAACATGTTAAAACTGTATCCCAATTGTATATCTCTCAGCAACATGTTAAAACTTGGCTCCTCGAAGCCCTGGCCGGAAGCCATGTATCTCCTCACAGGACAGTACAAAATGGACGCCCAGCCTCTCATGGACTACTTCAAACCTTTACTGGAGTATTTACGACAACAGAACGGCAATGACTATGGATGGCATCCACAGTGCCCAACCTTGACCCCTGCCCACACAGCGCGTCGGACAGACGAGAACACCAAAGATACAGCGCATCAGAATAGTGTGTTACTTCCCTTAGTTATTAGTACACTAATTCCACCGTGGGTCTTCTAATATCGAAATCCTATTGGGATATTTTGTTTACAAGACTAATGTTTTATTTATGTTTAGAACGCAGTAAAATGTAACTAATATTCTGATAAAGAATGTCCTCAAAAAGTATGAAGAACAAAGGCAATACTCAAGATTGCAAAACTTCAAAACATCAATGAATTTGTCGAAGTTTGAAAACTTGCTCTATATTTATCAAAGAAAGATTTAAAATTAGCGAATCAAAAGCAAGCTTACACGCTTATTTTGTATGTCAGCTTCTCTCTCCCGCCTTCTGTCTCTTTTCTCTCTCTCTCTCTCTCTCTCTCTCTCTCTCTCTCTCTCTCTCTCTCTCTCTCTCTCTCTCTCTCTCTCTCTCTCTCTGTCACAGTCCCTAGGGGCCGTCCATAGATAACGTCACGCGATTTTGGCCGATTTTTTACCCCCCCCCCTTTTCCTTGTCACACTGCGTCACAAAAACTTTGACCCCTCTTACTCTGGTCGAAGAGATGGGAGTCGCTGCATCTCTGCTAATGCTTCGTTGTTGCATGGTAAATCGAAAATATTTAATTTAATTAAATTTTGCCATGGAAAAAGTCCGAAAAAATTCACAAAAATACTATCACCGAAATTGAACATGTGTGCAAATTTTCAGAATGATTGGATAACGGAAAGGGGTTCAAAATTGGGATATTAAAAATAGTCAAATTAAACTTACAAAGCAAGGTAATATAAGACTAGTAAAATAATGAATCGTCACTAGACGTCGTTTCAACCAGAGATTTTGTCCAGGGACCTTACCTCCCCCCCACCCACACTGCGTTCTATCCAAACCCTACCTCCACCCTCCACCCACTACACCGCGGTCTGTCCAGAGACCTTGCCTCACCTCCACCGCGGTTTGTCGAGAGACCCTCCGTCTCGACCGGCCATACATGTGTATCACGTCAAAAATACTATAAATTAAAGTTATAATAAATAATCCGTCTAAACAAATTTTTTGAGAATAAATGCCTAAGCGCACCACTCAAAATAAAGTCTTCGAAAAAATACTGCATAAAAAATAACTCGTTTTCAACCTCCGCGTAAATTTGTTTAATATGGAAATGAGATTTAATTTTTCTCCGCTAGTGATTGACGGTAGGAGTTTGAGGAACCAATCGGCTATCGAGGCCCGCGCAGACAACTGCCTTTTATTATTATAGATAGACGTAGCAGCCACATTTTCACTGGTACCCGAGCGCAATTTTACTACCCGGGTAATTATACGGCAACGGGTACCCGTTGACTGGCCTGAACGTAACACGCGTGAAGCTATTTAAAACGTCATTAAATAAATTGCAGGCAGTGAATTAGTTAAGTGGAAATTTTAGTTAAAGTTGTGCGAATTTTTGATGAGACGTCACATTTCTTTTTAAAAAAAACCCTCCCCATCGTCACACATCGTCACAAATGCTTGACCGCCACCCCCCCCCCAGGCGCGTGAAGTCCTTTATGGACGGCCCCCTACCCCTTTATCACTTTCTATCATTTTAGTGGACTCACTAGGCTGTTCTCTTTCTCTTTATATTTCTCCACATTTGCTAATAACAGCAATTCTATGTCTTATATCTCCCCACAAAAGCTAACCACTATTCTATGTATAGACACCAACAAACCGTTAATGAGAACTGTATATAATGGGGAAAAATTTGTTTGTAAAAGTTATGATTCTTAATTGTGTAAAATAGAATAAAATGTGATTCTTTTGAACCTTTTTATAGCCTACCTATGTTTAAATGCGTACAAATAATAGCGCATGTTAATTTATGTATGAAAGGAATGCAACTCTATGTGTCTTGAATTTATCTCATTGTGAAAAGACAACATAACATTCAAGGTATAACTTTTTACTAAATTAAAATCAAAGGAAAACAAAAACCAAACTAACCTTAAAAAACATCTTCCTTTCAGAATTGAATTTATCAACTTCAAAATAAATGACTGAACGGCCCCAACAAGAATAACTTATCTCAAAATGTGTCTAAGATTTGTAATGTGTATTATTTTTAATAGGTAAATAAAAGAAAGCTTATGAATAAAATATTTCTACATGTTGTGTGCTGAATTTTAAGTTAGACATAAAAAACAAGATATTTTTTAATGAATTTTTTTTGAAAATAATTGTAGGATTTCATTGCTATATTATTTCTAAATGAAACCTGTAGCTTAAAAAAATCTTGGTTTTATCCATTTTGAAATTTGTCTTTCATGCGGTCGCCTCTTTCAACGTATTAACAACAAAGAAATAATATACATAAATAGAAAAATTGGCAGTTCAACGTATTTTATCTTTAACATTTTCCTAAAATAAAAATTTCTCTATGAAGCTATAAGAATCTATTTCTAGACACTTCGGAAATAGTGATAGTAATACAACTCTTTCTTTTATGTAAGAATGGCTCAATATTGAAACCATGTTAACCTAATTAATTGTATATATAGCATAAATCGAAGGGGGTTGGGCCTCACTCCTGTTAAGCACCATTAGGACTTTATACTGTGGTACACCGGAATACGCCTGATTTGGAATAAGACCAACTTGGTATACGTCCTGTTTGGACGCTAAATATTTTGCTTGGTGTACGACCTTTGTTTTTGGAATACGACAAACGTGCTAAACCTTCTATGAGTAAGAATGGAACGTCGTGCTTGCGTAACTTGTAGGAATCGCAGCACACCGCGCGATACGACAGTTGCTACCATGCAGTGAACGACTCACGCAATAACTCTAAATTGGCACGTGATTTTGCGTTTTTCTCGTAAATTTTAAGAAAACTCACTATCATGAGTTTTAAGAAATTTAATGAGAGGAGCAAAGCAACGAAAAAAAAGTTTAGGATCAAAATAGAGGTGAAAAATGAGAAAAGTATGAAAGTGGCACGCGTGTTCGGGACTTAGTTTCCGCATACTGAACGCAGAGATCGATGATTTCTACTATTGTGAAAAACAAAGAAGTTATTAAATGGGTAAATGTTGAAGCGGGTGAAATCGATTACGTAACAGAGATCAGTAACATTAGAGGATGTTTAAATATTGCTTGGTACCGGGATAACTAAAAAAAATAAATCTTGTAAGTTCTTTTTACTTTTGTAATTTAGATTTAAGCAGCATTTAAATTATTTTATACAACCACGTATATAAATGTGTAATATGAAGATAAAAATATGTTTTTTTACATGGGAACGCATTAATCCTTTTCCTTTCATTTCTTATTGGAAAAATACGATTAATTGGTATACTTCCAAGGCTCTAGAACTTATAAGTACCAGTGTATTTCCTTTTGCCATCACTAAAACAAGTCAAAGTTAACCCTACTAAAGAGCAATGATTATGTTCTACATCAATCTTATATGATTTGGTCTGACAGTTTTAAGACGAATGGCTGGTCATGGCTTACGAACAAATGTCACTTATATTAGTCTTATACTTAAGGTATTATGTTTTCAATTCGTATTGCTAACTATAAAAAAAAATTAAGTCATAAACAGTAGTTAGCATTAGTAAACCACTACATTAGTTTCTTTAGTGTGGGCCTTGAGTTTGCACTTTTGAGCACAGCACATCCAAACAAGCGGTACTACTTGAGAGACGACTCCATCGTAGTTTATCTTCAAGTTGGGAACCAGGTTTGTTTTGTTTTTAACAATGCAGAAAATCCACAATCACAAAGATTTGATGTTGCCAATGGTAAAATTCTTTTAAAAAGCTTTCAGAGACAGTTCTGAGTACGCCGACATTTCAACAAGCTCACTTTCTGATGCAACATATTCAAAGTAGTATCGCTGGTCAGTTCAATGAATTCGTTTATATTCGATGTTAGTAAATTTAATAAGTCAATGTGTGCAAGAAACGGACTTGAGACCAACAGAAAACTCTGAAAGTTCAAATCACCAAAGTAAACGTTAAATTGATCCTGCGGTGATGGAATTTGATCAGAAATCAAATTTATCAACCGTTGTTTATTGTTTTAAGCATTTCTGGTTTATTTGTAAATTCATACATTTTGATCAATCATGTCATAGTTACCCTTATCTTGTTTTACAAAGATCAAGCTTTTTCGTAAAAGCAGACACTTTGTCACTTCGAGTCATTAAATGTGTCTGCCTTCCTAGCAGAGATGAATACAATTTATTCAGCTGTTCAAAAAAGCCAAATAAGCCAGAACAGTAACCCATAAGCGGGCATATTACACACTCTGATCTACGGAACTGCAGTGTATTCACACGGATTGTGAGGATGAGTGTGAGGAATCATTGGCGTCCGTATGTTTGGTTGTTTTCTTTATTAGAAATGTAGCCATGTGCCAATCAATTTAATTTATTACTTTAAGAATTGTAATAACAATTTTAGGCTAATTTACTCAATGGATTCAAAGAATTATTTTTTAATGTTAATAACATCTATAGTATTCTAGAATCTAGTTTGACATCATGTGATTTCCGTTTTAGTAAACATAGAACCAAAACGTATTATATTCGGCACTATGCTATCACCGTCGAGTGATTAAAATTAATCAATATATTAAAAAAGTGACAACAAATTCATCCTCAGTTCGCGGACCACCAGGCCCATTCCCAGCGGACCACTAGTGGTCCGCAGACTACAGGTTCAGAACCACTGTATTAAAGCATTGAACCACCAATAATAACAGATTTATTCATTTAATTGAAAATCCTAAAAGTGAAAAAAGATGTAAATAATTAAAATGTTTTGTGTTGGTATGCTAATTGACAGTTTTTCTATATATTATATAATTAACAATACAAACTAGATACACTAGCGTTGGCTTTGTTGTGTCTTCAACTTCCCCCTTGTTTTTACAAGTTACAAGCGAATCATGTGAGCTTTCACAGCTGAAAGATCTGAAATACCGGTAAGTTCAATATTGTTAGGATCCTTAGAAACACCATTCTTAATAGACAAAATAGCTAAGTTACGTAGCCGATCATGAATCATTGTTTATCCCATATAGGTTTTAATAAGTTTTGGTTTCAAAAAGCTTTTTTCTTCGGAAGCCAAAGTGACTGGAAGAGTTAGAAGTATTCGAAGTGCAATGTATTTGTTAGAAAAGTCACTATAACGCTTTTTGTAACTGAAAGAAACTGCAAACTATTAACAGGATCGTTGTAGGTGAATGCAGGAATTACGGAACTCAATTATTGCAACTCTTCAACAAGAATGAAACCAACAAAATCCTTACTTTCATAGGCTGTGAGCTTTTCTCGAGATTCATACAGCAATTCAATAGATCATTTTGTGTCATTGATGAAATTTATAAGAAAATCCAAAACGAGTCATGAGGCCTTAGTATTTGTTCAAAATGACAGTCCATCTACACTATTGAAGGATCAGCGCCGAATTATTTGAAAGAATTAACATTGGAATATGTGACTATACGGGAAACAGGGAATTAAAAAATCCGTAAAAAACCAAGATTTTGACTATAAATCCTTTATGTACGAGACATCACTAAAAGAATGTTCATTATAATACGCAGCGCAAGACAATCCAAAAATACAAAATTGTAGTTGTGTGTCGTAAATCATGTTTAATATAATGTGCAACGATCAGGAATATGTTTATAAAAAGTATTGTCAATAAAATACGCACCTTATTGCGCGACAGGACAGGTTGTTCAATATAATACGCACCACGACACTATAGCAAAAAAAATTAACATGTTACATAAAGATAAATAAAGATAATCTAAAAATTCATGAATTTAATTACGGTAAATTCAATTTATCTAAAATTTTGATACATAATTTTTATCATCGGCACGAGTCTGCCTGCAAAATTTCAGCTCGCTAGCTTACGAGGAAGAGGACTAAAAATCGGTCCAAAGTTTTTTCAGCACCGCCTCAATCAGACACCACGAGTTAATATAAAGGATTTAAAGATAAGACATATTTATTCATTAACAAAATTAAGCCTGTTTCTATCCTTTTGACAACATTTTATTTATATTTTTTTTTATGTAGTAAACCAACCCACGAAATGCGAAAGCAAATGTAGAAGTGCTACAAAATATCATTTATTTATTTTTTAATTATGTATCGGTGATTTCGTTTTCAATTTAAAATGAACTTTTCATATATGTATAACAAGTAATTAGTATATTTAAATGGGAAAAAATTTAAGATTCATTCATATCTTTTCATTCCAGGCAATAAAAATGTTTTTGCGACAAGCAAAAACATTTTCAATATATTTTAGATCTACGAATGAACCTAACATACAAAGATGCTTACTTGACACAACTTTAAAACAAACATCCGGGCATTTTTAATAATCCGGATCCAGCTCCGGCTAAAGCTAATAATATAATATATAATGGCTCCGGCTCTGGCAAAATATGGAATTCAGCCATTTTTAAATATCATGCTCCGGACCGGCCGGATTTCACTACAAATAATACGGCCAAATCCGGCTCCGGCAGGAAATTTTAAAATGTGAATCCGGTACAGCCATAATTTTTAGCCACTTGTAATTTTTTGGTGTGGTTGTGATACGAGAGATTGGTTACACGAAGAAGGACACGAAGAACAGTAACAGTTCTTTAACAAGTTGTTAAATAAGCGTTTAATTAACGACAGTTGCTGGGATTGTTTTTATTACATTTTTGTTGAAAGATTTATTTTATGAGAACTCCAGAAATCAGAGAAACATAAAGATATCCATCTATCTATAACGTTCCATCGATAAAATGAGCCATCCTTCAATCCATCCATCTATTCATCGTTCGCTTCGTCCGTCTGTAAATAGTTCATTGCATCCATCCATATATATATATTCTTTCATCCATCACTCAACCAATACACCTATTAATTCATCCATCCATTTGCAATTTAATCCATCTTGATAACTTGTATGATTTCGGTCAACATCATGTCACATAGGTCATGTATTGTGGTCGAATTAATGGATATGTATCCACACAAAAAAGATTTGTGTCAGCTCTTTTTAGTCTTTAATGTCATATTTATTGACGAGACTTTTAATGGCCCTTGTAAAACGGCGTAAAAATAATGTAGGGACGCGCTTTAACGTTTGTTTTGTAATCATCGTGTGATTTTTCAATAGCTAGACAAAAATTAAACAGCATTAAGAAAACAATAAACAACCAGAAGTGTTACACTATGTAGGTCAGGGGTCGGTGAACTTTTTGCCGATTACCACAAAATATAAAAATTTATGTTACGTTACCTCCGAAGAGGAGAGGTCCTGCCCACACGACTTGGGGTTTAAGGGGGGGCGTTGTAACACCCGGGGTCTGAAAATTAATCTAACCAGTTTTAGAATCCTGAATATCCACGTCCTGAGCTTACATAGCAGATTATCAATGACATCTGCTCTTGGTGACTTTGGTCAGGTGTGCAATCAAGTATTACTGAAAATTATTTAGCTGATTTTACTCTTCCAACAATAATTTTCCTTACCTTATTTCCCATCAACGAAATGAGTTTGTTTTTGTATTCGTAAAGAAGTGATCATGAATTTCATCAGTTTTTATTCATCATATATTTTCCTGCAAAACATGATCAAATCTCGCCAGTAATTAAACAAGACCCAAAAAATGTACCATTGTGTGCCTGGTGTAGTTTATTGACTGAACTACGAAATTGCTCAGCGAGAAATTTGACAATGGTCATGAGACGTTGAAATACACTATGTTACGAGCCCTTTCACTGTTTATTCGTTTGTGAATGTTCATTTTAATACAATCCACGACAATCCAAAAATCCAAACTTTTAGTTATGTCTCGTAAAACATGTTTAATATAATGCGCACCGATCGGGAGTATATTTTTTTAAAATTATGTTCCATACAATACGCACCGAATCGCGCAACAGGAAAGTATTTAAAAAAAAGGTCGTTCAATATAATACGCACTGCGACATTCTATCTAAAAAAAATAACATGATACATAGAGATAAATAAAATAAACTAAACATTCAATAATTTAATTACAGTACATGCGATCGATCTGAGATTTTGATACATCATTTTTATCATCAGTACACAACTGCCTACAAAATTTCAGCTCGCTAGCTTACGAGGAAGTGGGTTAAAAAGCGATCCAAAGTTTTTTCGACAAGGGCTCAAACAATCAACCAAACACCACAAGTTAATGTAAAGGATTTAAAAACCTGACGACAGATATTAAAATAATATAGGGCATTAAAATTATATTTTTCATTATTTTGGAGCCGAGGACCCCTAATCTCTTTTTCGGAAATGTTTAAGACAATTTAACCATTAGATTTCACACGATTTTTTTTTACAAATATTGACAAATATATATATATCCATCATGATCCAGATTGAAATAAACTGTTGTTTTGAACTTTGCATCTTACACCGACAGGTTCCCCAGGCTCTTTTTTTTAAAGCCATATAAATAGTATTTTATTTATCCAATGGCCATTTAGCTTTGGGAAGTTTTTGAGTACGTTCCCGAGAAGGTTTCTGGCATTAATTTTTTATTTCAAACACTACTTATTAGGGGCCGGGGTCCCGTAATGCCATTTTTAAACATGAGTTATATAAAAGTTATTTTAAACAGTGGCTACTGGGTATCTGGATGAATTATTGACCAAATCTAATATTAAAAAATAAAAATTCCATAGGGTAATGAACTCCTAATGTCTGTTCCAAAATAATTTTTTTTGGTAAACTTTTAAACCTTCATTTCCCTTTAGATTTTAAACAATCTAAATAAATATAGACACGTATCTCCAAAATGACCTAGATTGAAATCTTCAGGCCTTATGAGATATGCACATCATGTACCCATTTTGCACGGGGGACCTTGATTACATTTTATTCCCCAATTAATTTTACACGAACTTGACAAATATTGACAAACAAGTATAGCCATCATGATCCAGATTGAAATAAATTGGTATTTTGAAATGGTGTTCTCAAAGCTAACTGAATGCCTAATTTTCCGCTGGAAAAGCGCGGGTATTTTGCTAGTTATAACATAAATCCAATGAGACAATAAAATAATTGCACCCCAGTTATCGGCCCAAAATTCTGCATACATTATTCAAAATAATTGTCTTTGACATTGTGAAAAAATACGCATTCACTAGAACCCCCTACCTTCAGAGGAGTGGGAAACCACTTTACAAATCATTTGACCAAAGCGGATCAGCTGTTTAGTATAAACATTTGTTCAATTTAAAAGACTTTATAGAGTTCGTTGAGTTAAAGTCCACAAAGTGACTGACGCTTCGTGGTGTAAATGATAGTTGGGCAGTTGAAAACTGTTTTCTTAAAAGAGTTTGGCCAGGTAGACTGTCAATTTACTGTAAGCGGTTTTTTTTAAAAAGCAAAGTTAAATCTGATGTTATTTTTGTTGTTGTAAACATCTGTTGTCATAAAGATGGACCACTGTGTTAAGTTTCAACTTTCTAACTAATACGGAACTGGGTTTAATTTAGCTCATGACATTCATGGCAGACAGACGGGTCTGCTGAAAGAAAGGTGTGAGAAAATAGATTACATTCTACGAAATTTCATGTTTTAAATTTTTTAATGTGTAAAACTTTTTAAAACTACCTCTTTTAAAGAAATACTGAACTCTTCTTTAAGATCATGGACATTGGAACAGCTGCACAGAACAGCAAAACGAAGCTCGCTTATGTAATGACATGTTTATATATTTACAGTCATTTAAATGTGTGAACTTAATCAATGATTAACTTTGTCTAAAGTTATGAAATTTTAAAACTAATGTAATGAGAAGATTTCTACCTTGAAATAATACTTTTCTTAGAGTTCTTTTCCAATCTGTTACATTTAAAATTCTTATTTTCTATATTAGTCCTTTGAGTAAAACAGCTTCATATGTTCGAAGTTTGACATTTTCTAGGAAAATCAACTAATGCTAATTAATGTATTTTACTCGCTTTTATTTAAGTCACAATGTTTGTATGTTGTATCCATCCATCCTTCCTTCAAAACTTGAAACGTAAAATTATACCACTTCTGATGGTCCTAGAGATCTAAAAATTTTATCACGGATAGATCTTGGATGACAATGCATTGTATCAAAATTTCAGATCGATCGACTGTACAGTATTGAAATTATTGCATTTTTATTTTATCTATAGTCTATATATAAGCATCGGTACCCGTCTGCTTTGTTGACAGCCATGTCTACATAGCCACAGTGCATGGTAAATGTGTAAAACGTTGGGCGGGCGCTTATGAGGTGTTTGGTATAAAAAAATAGTGGTAAATAATTAACCTTAAAAACAAGTTTTAAAAAACTAGTCTTATATTAAAAATGCACTAATTTTCTACTTTTTAGTCTACGCATTTTACAGTGAGTACAAAGCCAGCTTACCTTTTGACTATAAATCCCTTATATATGAGACATAACTAAAAGTAGTGATTATGTTCAAACGCGACATTTACAGACTGAAACAGAATTATCTCCCCTGGTTTTTATCTCCCCTGAACGCAGGGACGGTAGGGGGTGTGAACAGTGACGGTCGGCGTCAACGCGTGAACTAGGCACGTGAAAAAATTATAAACAAATAGTTGGACTGTTGGACGGACGGTTCCGATTAAACTTACAGAGCAAGCTAATATAAGACTAGTAATAAAACAAACCCGTAAAAACAAAGTTTTTGACTATAAATCCCTTATATATGAGACATAACTAACAGTATTGATTATTTTCAAACGCTACAAACATTGACAGACTGACACCGAGTGATGTCCCTTGTCTTTAATAAATGTGGGGTGGGGCGTGAGGGGGTGTCGGCACGACGGTCGGCGTCAACTCAAACTCACGTGGAAGTGGAAGAAAAAAACAATAACAAACCGTGAATTTGAATTACATACCTCATATAAGGATCAAACTAAAAATGCATTAATTTAATTACGGTACGATCGATCGATCTGAAATTTTGATACGATGCATTGTTAGGTCAGACGAATCACGGGAAGTGGGTCATTTTCGACTTTTGTTTTTCCGCCCGCCCATGAGATGATGAGACGGCCGCGAAGTTAATAAAAGGGATTTAATAAAACAAACCCGTAAAAACAAAGTTTTTGACTATAAATCCCTTATATATGAGACATAACTAACGGTATTGATTATTTTCAAACATTTACAGACTGAATCTGTCTTAACTCAAGTTTGCTTCATAACCCTGGGGGGGAGGGTGAGAGGGGAAAGGTCTGGTCACCGATTCGCTTGACCGAGCTCAGCGTGACACGTAAAATGTAAACAAAAGTGCCCCGGCGCTTTGACGGGTCGCCTCAACGCGTCAACTCAAAATTTCACGTGGGCAAAAAAACAATAACAAACCGTGAATTTGAATTACATACCTCATATAAGGATAAACTAAAAATGCATTAATTTAATTACGGTACGTTCGATCGATCTAAAATTTTGATACGATGCATTGTTAGGTCAGACGGGTCCGTGTGCCAAATTTCAGCTCGATCGGATCACGGGAAGTGGGTCATTTTCTACTTTTGTTTTTCCACCCGCCCATGAGATGACGACAGACAGACAGAGAGACAGAGACGGCGGTGAAGTTAATATAAGGGATTTAAAAAGATGTGTGGGCTTCAGACGTGAATTTTAAAGAGTTTTTATTATAAGTTTTCAAAAATAGCTGTAAAAACAAAGTTTTTGTAAATCCCTTATATATGAGACATAACTAAAAGTAGTGATTATGTTAAAAGCGTGTCCTTTTTAAAAAAAATGTTTTAATATTAAATTATTTCACCTACTAACACAATCCGTGCCGTCTGATTATACTCGGTAACGCAACATTACACACCTATAACACATAACCACCTAACACAATAAAAGGTGTGCTTTTTAACCCTTTAACCACCTTTTCAAGGAAAGTTTAACAGCTTTGTGTCCACCTAAAACCTGTCAGTCAGCATCGATGCCTTGTTACGCTCCACCAATAGTGGAGTATTTGTTCAAAAATAGAATAAAATCTTATATATTTTATAAATTTTAAATTGTTTTAATGACAGTATATTGTTTATATGTCAGAATATTATTTGTATGACAGTATATTGTTTGTATGACAGTATATTGTTTGTATGACAGTATATTGTTTGTATGACAGTAAGTGTATACTTGATCCTAAAATAGTGGACAAAACGACTAAAAGTTTTTCCAGCTTCACCTCACGGCACATTGTATGAGTCATGATTACCATTATGTGGAAAAACTCAATGTCCTCTGATAAGAATATTTGTTTTTTAAAGTAAACTTAGTATGAAATTAGGATGATCTAAGACAGTGGTTCCTAACCCTTTGGGGTCCATGCACCCCTTCAGACCTTTAATTAACGCGGCATGCATTGCTTATGGTTTACATTTTCAGATTATCCGTTTTTCTTTTTTTTTCCTTCTTCCTATTTTTCTTTTTTTTTCTCTGAATGGTTCATGCACCCCCTGGAACCTGCTCATGCACCCCCTTGGGGGTGCATGCACCACTGGTTAGGAAACCCTGATCTAAGATCAGTAGTTTATGTACATCAAGTTTTTTAGAAGTGTCTAATGAGCTAACATCAGTAGTTTCAGTGCATCAAGTTTTGAGAAGTGTCTAATGAGCTGATATCAATAGTTTTTGTACATCAAGTATTTTAGAAGTGTCTAATGAGCTAACATGAGTATTTTCTGTACATCAAGTCTTTTAGAAGTTTTTAATGAGCTAACATCAGTAGTTTCTGCACATCAAGTTTTTTAGAAGTGTCTAATGAAATAACATCAATAGTTCCTGTACATCAAGTCTTTTAGAAGTTTTTAATAAGCTAACATCAATAGTTTCTGTACATCAAGTATTTTAGAAGTGTCTAATGAGCTGATATCAATAGTTTTTGTACATCAAGTATTTTAGAAGTGTCTAATGAAATAACATCAATAGTTTCTGTACATCAAGTTTTTTAGAAGTGTCTAATGAGCTGATATCAATAGTTTCTGCACATCAAGTATTTTAGAAGTGTCTAATGAGCTAATATCGAAGATCAATACTGGCACCTTTGAGGTCAGTACGAAAAACCCGTTTAATAAAAGTCGGCAGATTTTGTTTTTCTCTATCACACCAGTTAGTCGGTGAGAATTGAAAGCCGATGCTGTCTGAATTAACACTTGTTTGTTAAACCATTATTTAGGGATTGTGTTGTAAACAAAAATTATTACATACTGTTTTAAAAATAAGACAATTAGGAACATTATGTCATGTTGTTAGGAGCAATCTTTAAATTTTCTTTTTCCTCATCACATCTCTACAAATGGATTAAATTTGTGGGAGAAATAATATATGTTAGTGATAAATTTACAACTGAGATCTGTATCTATTTTTAATTAATTTATTTTCCATCTAATAGTCACTTGAAAAAACAACAAAAAAGAAATCATGTAACGACATTTTTTATATCCGAAAATGTCTTTACTTATGTATATTTTTACGTGCCTTTTAATATCTGGTTCCCTTCTCTTAATTGGTTTCAATTTATTTTTTTCGTTTTATTTCAGAATATATTTCATCCTAAGTCAGTGCCATGCATTTCATAAAATAGTATGATGCTTTAATTTAGGTTTACTGTGATCTCACGAACCGATGAAGTGTTTATGGGGATTGGAATTTTGATATTTCGTGTTTTATCAATTACACAGTGAAGAGTTATGTAAAATGTTCATCAGCCCCCTCGCTTTTATTGAGCGTGCTTCGTTATTGTTACCTCACTATCTCTTCAGTAGCTACAGCTTGTCTCTAGATTAAGGTCCAAACATCAGCGCCCCAACCACATAAGTACTCACTGAGTCCAGTTCATATTCTTTAATCACTTTAAAATACCAAGTCACGCAGGTATGTGAATATGTTTGGTGACTAGAATAAAAACCTACTCTTTTATCAAGCTTTGCAAGACATTTCCGCTCATAGGCTATTCATGACTATATCAAACTGTTATTGTTGCTTTCACTGTATTTTTTTAATAATTTATTTGCGATCATTAGAAGATCTGGTACTAATAGATTTGGTAATTTCTGTAAATTATATTTTTATTTTAAGATTCGTTTTTAAAACTGGTGAGATGTTGAAAATGTTTAAGATATGTATTTTTATCAAAAGTTCAGTGTGATGGTCATACCCCTACTTTCTCTCCTGGCTGTGGCCATTGGTGACGTCAGAGGCCAGGATCTAATCACTGACCAGAATGAGATCAAATCTTTTCTGGACGACTTGAACCGTCGAGCTGAGATTGTTTTCAACAAAGAAAATGAACTTAACTGGCAATACCAAATCAACATAACAAACTACAACCAACGGAGGCTGGTAAGAATATATACACTACACAAAGGTTATCACTGAAACCAATAGAAAATGGTAACAATAAAGTTTTAAAAAAAGTCCAAATAAAATAAACAAAGCGTTATAATTATTCAACAACAAACGGTACAATACAACAAACAACAAATGGTTACTAAAGATGTAAAAATATGTATTTGTTAACATTGTACGCGCTTCTTTGAATTAAATTTTGATTGAAAGAAAACTGATACTTTGATAGTATGTACTATCATATCAACATTAGATCATTCGTAATTGGCATCCTTTCGTCTCTAGAGACGATGGTGCACCAGCGTTGGGTTGGGTTGCATCACCTCGTTTGGCGGTGCAGTCCTATCCTTGAGTGACAGTCTTTACCACAGCTTTTGAACACGAGTTCTGTGCTTCCCAATGTTTTTGCCTTTCTCCTAGCTCTTCTGTCTTCCGCCTTATCCATCATTCGCTCCTCAGCTGCTATGACACCCTCTTTGACAACTGTGCGACACGTAGATCGGTCTTCTGCTTTACATTTCCAGTCACTTATGCTTATTTTGGCTGCTGTTATGTCTCTCTGGTAGAGATCTTTAAATCGGAGACGTGGGCGACCTGGCTTCCTCTTTCCCGATGCCAGTTTTCCATACAGGAGGTCCTTGGGAATACGGTAACACAGATTTGGAAAAATTTGGTCAACCATTAATTATTTACAGGATTGTGTTTCACAAAAAAACAACCTATAACTTATATGTCTCACGTGTATAAATGTATACTTGCAGTGACATAGCTTGCATGTTCATACTGTTTGTTATATTATTATTATGTTGCCTGTAATGTTTTTTTAAAGTAAAATATTTAATTTTTGCTGTGTTCATTTTAATCTATATTATTACTAGGTAACAAATTTGCCATTGCTGTATTTTTGTGGAAACTGGTTGACCAACTTAATTGAAAAGGAAACGTGGAACTAAAAAAATGGATAGGGACATTGCAACAAATCAGTTTAGAGTTTAAAATTCCACTTAAAATTTTTGAGAATAGATCTCATCAGTTTATGATATCAAAATGTTAGATCGATCGAACGTACATTTATTAAATTAATGCATTTTTAGTTTATCTATATAAACTATATGTAGCGGTCGCTATTGTTTACATTTTACGGGTCACTTGACTTCACGCCAGCCATCGATGACCACATCTCGTGGAGGAGGATTTCACTCAGTCTTAGGCTGTAAATATTTGTCGCGTTGGAACATAATCAATACTTTAATTTCTGTCTCACATATAAGGGATTTATAGTCAAAAACTTTGTTTTTACGGGGTTGTTTTATTAATATCTTGAATTTCATTGTGCCGCAAAACATTTGAGGATGTTTTTCACAATTTCAAAATATATTCTTTAACTCAAAACATACAATTTTTAAGAGCGGTTGTTGTCATAGATTTGACTGAGCTTATGGCTAAGTCAAGAAACTATGAAGAGCTTCTCGTCGCATGGGCCGGATGGCACTTTGAGTCTGGTGCCAAGATAAAAAGAACTGTACCCACAGTAAGTGGAGTTGAACAATGAGGCTCTCAGAATACTGGGTAAGGCTGTCAGAGTACTGGGTAAGGCTGTCAGAATACTGGGTAATGTCATAATGCTGGGTAGGGCTGTCAGAATACTGGGTAAGGCTGTCAGAATACTGGGTAAGGCTGTCAGAATACTGGGTAAGGCTGTCAGAATACTGGGTAAGGCTGTCAGAATAGTGGGTAAGGCTGTCAGAATACTGGGTAATGTCATAATGCTGAGTAAGGCTGTCAGAATACTGGGTAAGGCTGTCAGAATACTGGGTAAGGCTGTCAGAATACTGGGTAAGGCTGTCAGAATACTGGGTAAAGCTGTCAGAATACTGGGTAAGGCTGTCAGAATACTGGGTAATGTCATAATACTGGGTAAGGCTGTCAGAATACTGGGTAAGGCTGTCAGAATACTGGGTAAGGCTGTCAGAATACTGGGTAAGGCTGTCAGAATTCTGGGTAAGGCTGTCAGAATACTAGGTAAGGCTGTCAGAATACTGGGTAAGGCTCTCAGATTACTGTGTAACGCTGTCAGAATACTGGGTAAATAAACATGTTTTAAAAAATAACAAATTAAAGATAATATATTTTTTCAGGATTTGATCCATTTTTTAAAGCTTTGACATAATGATAATCTCATAATGTCTGCTTTTAAAATGATATAAATTAATTGTAAAGGTCGCGCTGACACCGGCGCCTACTGGCGGTCGTTGTATGACACACCCACCTTTGAGGATGACGTCAGAGCCTTGTTTAACCAACTCCGACCACTGTACGAACAGCTCCACGCCTACGCCAGGAGAAAACTTAAACAAATCTACGGAAATGATGAGTTTCCAACTTCTGGTCACATCCCGGCACATCTTCTAGGTGAGAGGGAAATGTTGTAGACCGACTTTAATTAAGATTATAGTCAAATGTTGGAACATTTTCTATGGAGAGCCATCTGCTGGCATCTGCTTTTTTAAAATAAGTGTGACGCCTAACATTCTTTAAGGACTTTACAACTCTTTAAGATAAGCACGTACAGTTTGACACTTTCAAACCACAGGAGACATGTGGGGAATGCAGTGGATCAATTTAGCTGACGAATTAACACCGTTCAAAGGTAAACAAACCTTCAACGTCACAGCAGAAATGGTCAGACAGGTAAGGGCATCATGTTGTTAAAATATTATTAGTTTTGAGAACACTCAGAGATGACGTCATAGTATATATCAGATCATCAAACCTAACGAAGTTTTGTATGATCCTCACTTTGGCTAGACCAAGGGTGGTCAGAACTGTAGTGAGTGAGAGCCATTAGACCAGGGTTGGCCAGACCTAAAGTAACTGAGAGCCATTCGATAGTTACGGGTTCGAATCCATGTGAAGGCAAGGATTTGTTCCCGGGGCCTAGGGCGTCCCTGAGTCACCCAGCTCCGAATGGGTACCTAACACTAGTTAGGCGGCTGGGCAATGCGTGGAACCCACAAAGCCGTGACCTGTGAACGCTGCATCACTTGCCAACAGATCATCTGTCATGGTCTGTGGACGCAATTATCTTCTGCATAGAAGGAGCGTCTGTATAGATAAGATAAGATAAGATAAAATAAGATAAGATAAGATAAGATGATAAGATAAGATAAGATAGACCAGGGGTGGTCAGACCTGTAGTGACTGAGAACCGTTAGACCAGGGTTGGCCAGACCTAAAGTAACTGAGAGCCATTAGACCAGGGGTGGTCATACCTGTAGTGACTGAGAGCCATTAGACCAGGGTTGGCCAGACCTAAAGTAACTGAAAGCCATTAGACCAGGGGTGGTCAGACCTGTAGTGACTGAGAGCCATTAGACCAGGGTTGGCCAGACCTAAAGTAACTGAGAGCCATTAGACCAGGGGTGGTCATACCTGTAGTGACTGAGAGCCATTAGACCAGGGTTGGCCAGACCTAAAGTAACTGAGAGCCATTAGACCAGGGGTGGGCAGACCTGTAGTGACTGAGAGCCATTAGACCAGGGTTGGCCAGACCTAAAGTAACTGAGAGCCATTTTAAAATAAAATTATTTAAGTTGATGAATGCCGCATTAGTGCAAAATGGATCATTAAACCTAGCCTCGAAATCTTTCAGTAATACCTGTAGCAAATCTTTCATAAATTGTGCTCGAGGCACAGTGGGAACATGGTTTGGTTACCCTCAAGACACAGTGGGAACATGGTTTGGTTACCCTCGAGGCACAGTGGGAACATGGTTTGGTTACCCTCGAGGCACAGTGGGAACATGGTTTGGTTACCCTCGAGGCACAGTGGGAACATGGTTTGGTTACCCTCGAGGCACAGTGGGAACATGGTTTGGTTACCCTCGAGGGCACAGTGGGAACATGGTTTGGTTACCCTCGAGGCACAGTGTGGTTACCCTCAGCACAGTGGGAACATGGGTTGGTTACCCTCGAGGCACAGTGGGAACATGGTTTGGTTACCCTCGAGACAAAGTGTGAACATGGTTTGGTTACATTCGAGGCACAGTGGGAACATGGTTTGGTTACATTCGAGGCACAGTGGGAACATGGTTTGGTTACCCTCGAGACACAGTGGGAACATGGTTTGCTTACATTCGAGGCACAGTGGGAACATGGTTTGGTTACCCTCGAGGCACAGTGGGAACACGGTTTGGTTACATTCGAGGCACAGTAGGAACATGGTTTGGTTACATTCGAGGCACAGTGGGAACATGGTTTGGTTACCCTCGAGGCACAGTGGGAACATGGTTTGGTTACATTCGAGGCACAGTGGAAACATGGTTTGGTTAACTTCGAGACACAGTGGGTACATGGTTTGGTTACCCTCGAGACACAGTGGGAACATGGTTTGGTTACCCTCGAGACACAGTGGGAACATGGTTTGGTTACCCTCGATGCACAGTGGGAACATGGTTTGGTTACATTCGAGGCACAGTGGGAACAGGGTTTGGTTACATTCGAGGTACAGTGGGAACATGGTTTGGTTACATTCGAGGCACAGTGGGAACATGGTTTGGTTACATTCGAGGCACAAGAAAAACATGGTTTGGTTACCCTCGAGGCACAGTGGGAACATGGTTTGGTTACATTCGAGACACAGTGGGAACATGGTTTGGTTACCCTCGAGACACAGTGGGAACATGGTTTGGTTACCCTCAAGGCACAGTGGGAACATGGGTTGGTTACCCTCGAGGCACAGTGGGAACATGGTTTGGTTACATTCGAGACACAGTGGGAACATGGTTTGGTTACACTCAAGGCACAGTGGGAACATGGTTTGGTTACCCTCGAGGCACAGTGGGAACATGGTTTGGTTACATTCGAGGCACAGTGGGAACATGGTTTGGTTACATTCGAGGCACAGTGGGAACATGGTTTGGTTACATTCGAGGCACAGTGGGAACATGGTTTGGTTACATTCGAGGCACAGTGGGAACATGGTTTGGTTACATTCGAGGCACAGTGGGAACATGGTTTGGTTACCCTCGAGGAACAGTGGGAACATGGTTTGGTTACATTCGAGACACAGTGGGAACATGGTTTGGTTACCCTCGAGACACAGTGGGAACATGGTTTGGTTACATTCGAGGCACAGTGGGAACATGGTTTGGTTACATTCGAGGCACAGTGGGAACATGGTTTGGTTACATTCGAGGCACAGTGGGAACATGGTTTGGTTACCCTCGAGGCACAGTGGGAACATGGTTTGGTTACCCTCAAGGCACAGTGGGAACATGGTTTTGTTAAACTCGAGGCACAGTGGGAACATGGTTTGGTTACATTCGAGGCACAGTGGGAACATGGTTTGGTTACATTCGAGGCACAGTGGGAACATGATTTGGTAAGATTCGAGGCACAGTGGGAACATGGTTTGGTTACATTCGAGGCACAGTGGGAACATGGTTTGGTTACATTCGAGGCACAGTGGGAACATGGTTTGGTAAGATTCGAGGCACAGTGGGAACATGGTTTGGTTACATTCGAGGCACAGTGGGAACATGGTTTGGTTACATTCGAGGCACAGTGGGAACATGTTTTGGTTACATTCGAGGCACAGTGGGAACATGGTTTGGTTACATTCGAGGCACAGTGGGAACATGGTTTGGTTACCCTCGAGACACAGTGGGAACATGGTTTGGTTACAGTCGAGACACAGTGGGAACATGGTTTGGTTACCCTCGAGGCACAGTGGGAACATGGTTTGTTTACCCTCGAGGCACAGTGGGAACATGGTTTGGTTACCCTCGAGGCACAGTGGGAACATGGTTTGGTTACCCTCGAGGCACAGTGGGAACATGGTTTGGTTACCCTCGAGGCACAGTGGGAACATGGTTTGGTTACCCTCGAGGCACAGTGGGAACATGGTTTGGTTACCCTCAAGGCACAATGGGAACATGGGTTGGTTACCCTCGAGGCACAGTGGGAACATGGTTTGGTTACATTCGAGGCACAGTGGGAACATGGTTTGGTTACATTCGAGGCGCATTGGGAACATGGTTTGGTTACATTCGAGGCACAGTGGGAACATGGTTTGGTTACCCTCGAGGCACAGTGGGAACATGGTTTGGTTACCCTCAAGGCACAGTGGGAACATGGTTTTGTTAAACTCGAGGCACAGTGGGAACATGGTTTGGTTACATTCGAGGCACAGTGGGAACATGGTTTGGTTACATTCGAGGCACAGTGGGAACATGATTTGGTTACATTCGAGGCACAGTGGGAACATGGTTTGGTAAGATTCGAGGTTGAGTGGGAACATGGTTTGGTTACATTCGAGGCACAGTGGGAACATGGTTTGGTTACATTCGAGGCACAGTGGGAACATGGTTTGGTTACATTCGAGGCACAGTGGGAACATGGTTTGGTTACATTCGAGGCACAGTGGGAACATGGTTTGGTTACATTCGAGGCACAGTGGGAACATGGTTTGGTTACAGTCGAGACACAGTGGGAACATGGTTTGTTTACCCTCGAGGCACAGTGGGAACATGGTTTGGTTACCCTCGAGGCACAGTGGGAACATGGTTTGGTTACCCTCGAGGCACAGTGGGAACATGGTTTGGTTACCCTCAAGGCACAGTGGGTACATGGGTTGGTTACCCTCGAGGCACAGTGGGAACATGGTTTGGTTACATTCGAGACACAATGGGAACATGGTTTGGTTACCCTCGAGGCACAGTGGGAACATGGTTTGGTTACCCTCGAGGCACAGTGGGAACATGGTTTGGTTACCCTCGAGGCACAGTGGGAACATGGTTTGGTTACCCTCGAGGCACAGTGGGAACATGGTTTGGTTACCCTCGAGGACTGTGGGAACATGGTTTGGTTACCCTCGAGACACAGTGGGAACATGGTTTGGTTACATTCGACGCACAGTGGGAACATGGTTTGGTTACCCTCGAGGCACAGAGGGAACATGGTTTGGTTACCCTCGAGACACTGTGGGAACATGGGTTGGTTACCCTCGAGGCACAGTGGGAACATGGTTTGGTTACATTCGAGGCACAGTGGGAACATGGTTTGGTTACATTCGAGGCGCATTGGGAACATGGTTTGGTTACATTCGAGGCACAGTGGGAACATGGTTTGGTTACCCTCGAGGCACAGTGGGAACATGGTTTGGTTACCCTCAAGGCACAGTGGGAACATGGTTTTGTTAAACTCGAGGCACAGTGGGAACATGGTTTGGTTACATTCGAGGCACAGTGGGAACATGGTTTGGTTACATTCGAGGCACAGTGGGAACATGATTTGGTTACATTCGAGGCACAGTGGGAACATGGTTTGGTAAGATTCGAGGTTGAGTGGGAACATGGTTTGGTTACATTCGAGGCACAGTGGGAACATGGTTTGGTTACATTCGAGGCACAGTGGGAACATGGTTTGGTTACATTCGAGGCACAGTGGGAACATGGTTTGGTTACATTCGAGGCACAGTGGGAACATGGTTTGGTTACATTCGAGGCACAGTGGGAACATGGTTTGGTTACAGTCGAGACACAGTGGGAACATGGTTTGGTTACCCTCGAGGCACAGTGGGAACATGGTTTGGTTACCCTCGAGGCACAGTGGGAACATGGTTTGGTTACCCTCGAGGCACAGTGGGAACATGGTTTGGTTACCCTCAAGGCACAGTGGGTACATGGGTTGGTTACCCTCGAGGCACAGTGGGAACATGGTTTGGTTACATTCGAGACACAGTGGGAACATGGTTTGGTTACCCTCGAGGACTGTGGGAACATGGTTTGGTTACCCTCGAGACACAGTGGGAACATGGTTTGGTTACATTCGACGCACAGTGGGAACATGGTTTGGTTACCCTCGAGGCACAGAGAGAACATGGTTTGGTTACCCTCGAGACACTGTGGGAACATGGTTTCGTTACCCTCAAGATAAAGTGGGAACATGGTTTGGTTACATTCGAGGCACAGTGGGAACATGGTTTGGTTACATTCGAGGCACAGTGGGAACATGGTTTGGTTACATTCGAGGCACAGTGGGAACATGGTTTAGTTACATTCGAGGCACAGTGGGAACATGGTTTGGTTACCCTCGAGACACATTGGTAACATGGTTTGGTTACATTCGAGACACAGTGGGAACATGGTTTGGTTACCCTCGAGACACAGTGGGAACATGGTTTGGTTACATTCGAGGCACAGTGGGTACAAGGTTTGGTTACATTCGAGGCACAGTGGGAACATGGTTTGGTTACATTCGAGGCACAGTGGGAACATGGTTTGGTTATATTCGAGAAACAGTGGGAACATGGTTTGGTTACATTCGAGACACAGTGGGAACATGGTTTGGTTACATTCGAGGCACAGTGGGAACATGGTTTCGATACATTCGAGGCACAGTGGGAACATGGTTTGGTTACATTCGAGACACAGTGGGAACATGGTTTGGTTACATTCGAGGCACAGTGGGAACATGGTTTGGTTACATTCGAGGCACAGTGGGAACATGGTTTGGTTACATTCGAGGCACAGTGGGAACATGGTTTGGTTACATTCGAGGCACAGTGGGAACATGGTTTGGTGACCCTCGAGGCACAGTGGGAACATGGTTTGGTTACATTCGAGGCACAGTGGGAACATGGTTTGGTTACCCTCGAGGCACAGTGGGAACATGGTTTGGTTACATTCGAGGCACAGTGGGAACATGGTTTCGTTACCTTCGAGACACAGTGGGAACATGGTTTGGTTACATTCGATGCACAGTGGGAACATGGTTTGGTTACATTCGAGGCACAGTGGGAACATGGTTTGGTTACATTCGAGGCACAGTGGGAACATGGTTTGGTTACCCTCGAGACACAGTGGGAACATGGTTTGGTTACATTCGAGACACAGAGGGAACATGGTTTGGTTACCCTCGAGACACAGTGGGAACATGGTTTGGTTACATTCGAGGCACAGTGGGAACATGGTTTGGTTACATTCGAGGCACAGTGGGAACATGGTTTGGTTACCCTCGAGGCACAGTGGGAACATGGTTTGGTTACATTCGAGGCACAGTGGGAACATGGTTTGGTTACATTCGAGGCACAGTGGGAACATGGTTTGGTTACCCTCGAGGCACAGTGGGAACATGGTTTGGTTACATTCGAGGCACGGTGGGAACATGGTTTGGTTACCCTCGAGGCACAGTGGGAACATGGTTTGGTTACATTCGAGGCACAGTGGGAACATGGTTTGGTTACATTTGAGGCACAGTGGGAACATGGTTTGGTTACATTCGAGGCACAGTGGGAACATGGTTTGGTTACATTCGAGGCACAGTGGGAACATGGTTTGGTTACATTCGAGGCACAGTGGGAACATGGTTTGGTTACAGTCGAGACACAGTGGGAACATGGTTTGGTTACCCTCGAGGCACAGTGGGAACATGGTTTGGTTACCCTCGAGGCACAGTGGGAACATGGTTTGGTTACCCTCGAGGCACAGTGGGAACATGGTTTGGTTACCCTCAAGGCACAGTGGGTACATGGGTTGGTTACCCTCGAGGCACAGTGGGAACATGGTTTGGTTACATTCGAGACACAGTGGGAACATGGTTTGGTTACCCTCGAGGCACAGTGGGAACATGGTTTGGTTACCCTCGAGGCACAGTGGGAACATGGTTTGGTTACCCTCGAGGCACAGTGGGAACATGGTTTGGTTACCCTCGAGGCACAGTGGGAACATGGTTTGGTTACCCTCGAGGACTGTGGGAACATGGTTTGGTTACCCTCGAGACACAGTGGGAACATGGTTTGGTTACATTCGACGCACAGTGGGAACATGGTTTGGTTACATTCGAGGCACAGTGGGAACATGGTTTCGATACATTCGAGGCACAGTGGGAACATGGTTTGGTTACATTCGAGACACAGTGGGAACATGGTTTGGTTACATTCGAGGCACAGTGGGAACATGGTTTGGTTACATTCGAGGCACAGTGGGAACATGGTTTGGTTACATTCGAGGCACAGTGGGAACATGGTTTGGTTACATTCGAGGCACAGTGGGAACATGGTTTGGTGACCCTCGAGGCACAGTGGGAACATGGTTTGGTTACATTCGAGGCACAGTGGGAACATGGTTTGGTTACCCTCGAGGCACAGTGGGAACATGGTTTGGTTACATTCGAGGCACAGTGGGAACATGGTTTCGTTACCTTCGAGACACAGTGGGAACATGGTTTGGTTACATTCGATGCACAGTGGGAACATGGTTTGGTTACATTCGAGGCACAGTGGGAACATGGTTTGGTTACATTCGAGGCACAGTGGGAACATGGTTTGGTTACCCTCGAGACACAGTGGGAACATGGTTTGGTTACATTCGAGACACAGAGGGAACATGGTTTGGTTACCCTCGAGACACAGTGGGAACATGGTTTGGTTACATTCGAGGCACAGTGGGAACATGGTTTGGTTACATTCGAGGCACAGTGGGAACATGGTTTGGTTACCCTCGAGGCACAGTGGGAACATGGTTTGGTTACATTCGAGGCACAGTGGGAACATGGTTTGGTTACATTCGAGGCACAGTGGGAACATGGTTTGGTTACCCTCGAGGCACAGTGGGAACATGGTTTGGTTACATTCGAGGCACGGTGGGAACATGGTTTGGTTACCCTCGAGGCACAGTGGGAACATGGTTTGGTTACATTCGAGGCACAGTGGGAACATGGTTTGGTTACATTTGAGGCACAGTGGGAACATGGTTTGGTTACATTCGAGGCACAGTGGGAACATGGTTTGGTTACATTCGAGGCACAGTGGGAACATGGTTTGGTTACATTCGAGGCACAGTGGGAACATGGTTTGGTTACAGTCGAGACACAGTGGGAACATGGTTTGGTTACCCTCGAGGCACAGTGGGAACATGGTTTGGTTACCCTCGAGGCACAGTGGGAACATGGTTTGGTTACCCTCGAGGCACAGTGGGAACATGGTTTGGTTACCCTCAAGGCACAGTGGGTACATGGGTTGGTTACCCTCGAGGCACAGTGGGAACATGGTTTGGTTACATTCGAGACACAGTGGGAACATGGTTTGGTTACCCTCGAGGCACAGTGGGAACATGGTTTGGTTACCCTCGAGGCACAGTGGGAACATGGTTTGGTTACCCTCGAGGCACAGTGGGAACATGGTTTGGTTACCCTCGAGGCACAGTGGGAACATGGTTTGGTTACCCTCGAGGACTGTGGGAACATGGTTTGGTTACCCTCGAGACACAGTGGGAACATGGTTTGGTTACATTCGACGCACAGTGGGAACATGGTTTGGTTACCCTCGAGGCACAGAGGGAACATGGTTTGGTTACCCTCGAGACACTGTGGGAACATGGGTTTGGTTACCCTCGAGGCACAGTGGGAACATGGTTTGGTTACATTCGAGGCACAGTGGGAACATGGTTTGGTTACATTCGAGGCACAGTGGGAACATGGTTTGGTTACATTCGAGGCACAGTGGGAACATGGTTTGGTTACCCTCGAGGCACAGTGGGAACATGGTTTGGTTACCCTCGAGGCACAGTGGGAACATGGTTTGGTTACACTCGAGGCACAGTGGGAACATGGTTTGGTTACATTCGAGGCACAGTGGGAACATGGTTTGGTTACATTCGAGGCACAGTGGGAACATGGTTTGGTTACATTCGAGGCACAGTGGGAACATGGTTTGGTTACATTCGAGGCACAGTGGGAACATGGTTTGGTTACATTCGAGGCACAGTGGGAACATGGTTTGGTTACATTCGAGGCACAGTGGGAACATGGTTTGGTTACATTCGAGGCACAGTGGGAACATGGTTTGGTTACATTCGAGGCACAGTGGGAACATGGTTTGGTTACATTCGAGGCACAGTGGGAACATGGTTTGGTTACATTCGAGGCACAGTGGGAACATGGTTTGGTTACCCTCGAGGCACAGTGGGAACATGGTTTGGTTACCCTCGAGGCACAGTGGGAACATGGTTTGGTTACCCTCGAGGCACAGTGGGAACATGGTTTGGTTACCCTCGAGGCACAGTGGGAACATGGTTTGGTTACCCTCGAGGCACAGTGGGAACATGGTTTGGTTACATTCGAGGCACAGTGGGAACATGGTTTGGTTACCCTCGAGGCACAGTGGGAACATGGTTTGGTTACCCTCGAGGCACAGTGGGAACATGGTTTGGTTACCCTCGAGGCACAGTGGGAACATGGTTTGGTTACCCTCGAGGCACAGTGGGAACATGGTTTGGTTACCCTCGAGGCACTGTGGGAACATGGTTTGGTTACCCTCGAGACACAGTGGGAACATGGTTTGGTTACATTCGAGGCACAGTGGGAACATGGTTTGGTTACATTCGAGGCACAGTGGGAACATGGTTTGGTTACATTCGAGGCACAGTGGGAACATGGTTTGGTTACCCTCGAGGCACAGTGGGAACATGGTTTGGTTACCCTCGAGACACAGTGGGAACATGGTTTGGTTACCCTCGAGACACAGTGGGAACATGGTTTGGTTACATTCGAGGCACAGTGGGAACATGGTTTGGTTACATTCGAGGCACAGTGGGAACATGGTTTGGTTACATTCGAGGCACAGTGGGAACATGGTTTGGTTACATTCGAGGCACAGTGGGAACATGGTTTGGTTACCCTCGAGACACAGTGGGAACATGGTTTGGTTACATTCGAGGCACAGTGGGAACATGGTTTGGTTACCCTCGAGGCACAGTGGGAACATGGTTTGGTTACATTCGAGGCACAGTGGGAACATGGTTTGGTTACATTCGAGGCACAGTGGGAACATGGTTTGGTTACATTCGAGGCACAGTGGGAACATGGTTTGGTTACATTCGAGGCACAGTGGGAACATGGTTTGGTTACATTCGAGGCACAGTGGGAACATGGTTTGGTTACATTCGAGGCACAGTGGGAACATGGTTTGGTTACATTCGAGGCACAGTGGGAACATGGTTTGGTTACATTCGAGGCACAGTGGGAACATGGTTTGGTTACATTCGAGGCACAGTGGGAACATGGTTTGGTTACATTCGAGGCACAGTGGGAACATGGTTTGGTTACATTCGAGGCACAGTGGGAACATGGTTTGGTTACATTCGAGGCACAGTGGGAACATGGTTTGGTTACCCTCGAGGCACAGTGGGAACATGGTTTGGTTACATTCGAGGCACAGTGGGAACATGGTTTGGTTACCCTCGAGGCACAGTGGGAACATGGTTTGGTTACATTCGAGACACAGTGGGAACATGGTTTGGTTACCTTCGAGACACAGTGGGAACATGGTTTGGTTACATTCGAGGCACAGTGGGAACATGGTTTGGTTACATTCGAGGCACAGTGGGAACATGGTTTGGTTACATTCGAGGCACAGTGGGAACATGGTTTGGTTACCCTCGAGGCACAGTGGGAACATGGTTTGGTTACATTCGAGGCACAGTGGGAACATGGTTTGGTTACCCTCGAGGCACAGTGGGAACATGGTTTGGTTACATTCGAGGCACAGTGGGAACATGGTTTGGTTACATTCGAGGCACAGTGGGAACATGGTTTGGTTACCCTCGAGGCACAGTGGGAACATGGTTTGGTTACATTCGAGGCACAGTGGGAACATGGTTTGGTTACATTCGAGGCACAGTGGGAACATGGTTTGGTTACCCTCGAGGCACAGTGGGAACATGGTTTGGTTACATTCGAGGCACAGTGGGAACATGGTTTGGTTACCCTCGAGGCACAGTGGGAACATGGTTTGGTTACCCTCGAGGCACAGTGGGAACATGGTTTGGTTACATTCGAGGCACAGTGGGAACATGGTTTGGTTACATTCGAGGCACAGTGGGAACATGGTTTGGTTACATTCGAGGCACAGTGGGAACATGGTTTGGTTACATTCGAGGCACAGTGGGAACATGGTTTGGTTACATTCGAGGCACAGTGGGAACATGGTTTGGTTACCCTCGAGGCACAGTGGGAACATGGTTTGGTTACATTCGAGGCACAGTGGGAACATGGTTTGGTTACCCTCGAGACACAGTGGGAACATGGTTTGGTTACCCTCGAGGCACAGTGGGAACATGGTTTGGTTACCCTCGAGGCACAGTGGGAACATGGTTTGGTTACATTCGAGGCACAGTGGGAACATGGTTTGGTTACATTCGAGGCACAGTGGGAACATGGTTTGGTTACCCTCGAGGCACAGTGGGAACATGGTTTGGTTACATTCGAGGCACAGTGGGAACATGGTTTGGTTACCCTCGAGGCACAGTGGGAACATGGTTTGGTTACCCTCGAGGCACAGTGGGAACATGGTTTGGTTACATTCGAGGCACAGTGGGAACATGGTTTGGTTACCCTCGAGGCACAGTGGGAACATGGTTTGGTTACATTCGAGGCACAGTGGGAACATGGTTTGGTTACCCTCGAGGCACAGTGGGAACATGGTTTGGTTACATTCGAGGCACAGTGGGAACATGGTTTGGTTACATTCGAGGCACAGTGGGAACATGGTTTGGTTACATTCGAGGCACAGTGGGAACATGGTTTGGTTACCCTCGAGGCACAGTGGGAACATGGTTTGGTTACACTCGAGGCACAGTGGGAACATGGTTTGGTTACATTCGAGGCACAGTGGGAACATGGTTTGGTTACATTCGAGGCACAGTGGGAACATGGTTTGGTTACATTCGAGGCACAGTGGGAACATGGTTTGGTTACATTCGAGGCACAGTGGGAACATGGTTTGGTTACCCTCGAGGCACAGTGGGAACATGGTTTGGTTACATTCGAGGCACAGTGGGAACATGGTTTGGTTACCCTCGAGGCACAGTGGGAACATGGTTTGGTTACCCTCGAGGCACAGTGGGAACATGGTTTGGTTACATTCGAGGCACAGTGGGAACATGGTTTGGTTACCCTCGAGGCACAGTGGGAACATGGTTTGGTTACCCTCGAGGCACAGTGGGAACATGGTTTGGTTACATTCGAGGCACAGTGGGAACATGGTTTGGTTACATTCGAGGCACAGTGGGAACATGGTTTGGTTACATTCGAGGCACAGTGGGAACATGGTTTGGTTACATTCGAGGCACAGTGGGAACATGGTTTGGTTACATTCGAGGCACAGTGGGAACATGGTTTGGTTACCCTCGAGGCACAGTGGGAACATGGTTTGGTTACATTCGAGGCACAGTGGGAACATGGTTTGGTTACCCTCGAGGCACAGTGGGAACATGGTTTGGTTACCCTCGAGGCACAGTGGGAACATGGTTTGGTTACCCTCGAGGCACAGTGGGAACATGGTTTGGTTACCCTCGAGGCACAGTGGGAACATGGTTTGGTTACATTCGAGGCACAGTGGGAACATGGTTTGGTTACCCTCGAGGCACAGTGGGAACATGGTTTGGTTACCCTCGAGGCACAGTGGGAACATGGTTTGGTTACCCTCGAGGCACAGTGGGAACATGGTTTGGTTACCCTCGAGGCACAGTGGGAACATGGTTTGGTTACCCTCGAGCACAGGGGAACATGTGGTTCGAGACATGGGAACATGGTTTGGTTACCCTCGAGACACAGTGGGAACATGGTTTGGTTACATTCGACGCACAGTGGGAACATGGTTTGGTTACCCTCGAGGCACAGTGGGAACATGGTTTGGTTACCTCGAGACACTGTGGGAACATGGTTTGGTTACCCTCGAGACACAGTGGGAACATGGTTTGGTTACATTCGAGGCACAGTGGGAACATGGTTTGGTTACATTCGAGGCACAGTGGGAACATGGTTTGGTTACATTCGAGGCACAGTGGGAACATGGTTTGGTTACATTCGAGGCACAGTGGGAACATGGTTTGGTTACCCTCGAGACACAGTGGGAACATGGTTTGGTTACATTCGAGACACAGTGGGAACATGGTTTGGTTACCCTCGAGACACAGTGGGAACATGGTTTGGTTACATTCGAGGCACAGTGGGAACATGGTTTGGTTACATTCGAGGCACAGTGGGAACATGGTTTGGTTACATTCGAGGCACAGTGGGAACATGGTTTGGTTACATTCGAGGCACAGTGGGAACATGGTTTGGTTACATTCGAGACACAGTGGGAACATGGTTTGGTTACATTCGAGGCACAGTGGGAACATGGTTTGGTTACATTCGAGGCACAGTGGGAACATGGTTTGGTTACATTCGAGGCACAGTGGGAACATGGTTTGGTTACATTCGAGGCACAGTGGGAACATGGTTTGGTTACATTCGAGGCACAGTGGGAACATGGTTTGGTTACATTCGAGGCACAGTGGGAACATGGTTTGGTTACATTCGAGGCACAGTGGGAACATGGTTTGGTTACCCTCGAGGCACAGTGGGAACATGGTTTGGTTACATTCGAGGCACAGTGGGAACATGGTTTGGTTACCCTCGAGGCACAGTGGGAACATGGTTTGGTTACCCTCGAGACACAGTGGGAACATGGTTTGGTTACCTTCGAGACACAGTGGGAACATGGTTTGGTTACATTCGAGGCACAGTGGGAACATGGTTTGGTTACATTCGAGGCACAGTGGGAACATGGTTTGGTTACATTCGAGGCACAGTGGGAACATGGTTTGGTTACCCTCGAGACACAGTGGGAACATGGTTTGGTTACATTCGAGACACAGTGGGAACATGGTTTGGTTACCCTCGAGACACAGTGGGAACATGGTTTGGTTACATTCGAGGCACAGTGGGAACATGGTTTGGTTACATTCGAGGCACAGTGGGAACATGGTTTGGTTACCCTCGAGGCACAGTGGGAACATGGTTTGGTTACATTCGAGGCACAGTGGGAACATGGTTTGGTTACATTCGAGGCACAGTGGGAACATGGTTTGGTTACCCTCGAGGCACAGTGGGAACATGGTTTGGTTACATTCGAGGCACAGTGGGAACATGGTTTGGTTACCCTCGAGGCACAGTGGGAACATGGTTTGGTTACCCTCGAGGCACAGTGGGAACATGGTTTGGTTACATTCGAGGCACAGTGGGAACATGGTTTGGTTACATTCGAGGCACAGTGGGAACATGGTTTGGTTACATTCGAGGCACAGTGGGAACATGGTTTGGTTACATTCGAGGCACAGTGGGAACATGGTTTGGTTACATTCGAGGCACAGTGGGAACATGGTTTGGTTACCCTCGAGGCACAGTGGGAACATGGTTTGGTTACATTCGAGGCACAGTGGGAACATGGTTTGGTTACCCTCGAGGCACAGTGGGAACATGGTTTGGTTACCCTCGAGGCACAGTGGGAACATGGTTTGGTTACCCTCGAGGCACAGTGGGAACATGGTTTGGTTACATTCGAGGCACAGTGGGAACATGGTTTGGTTACATTCGAGGCACAGTGGGAACATGGTTTGGTTACCCTCGAGGCACAGTGGGAACATGGTTTGGTTACATTCGAGGCACAGTGGGAACATGGTTTGGTTACATTCGAGGCACAGTGGGAACATGGTTTGGTTACCCTCGAGGCACAGTGGGAACATGGTTTGGTTACATTCGAGGCACAGTGGGAACATGGTTTGGTTACCCTCGAGGCACAGTGGGAACATGGTTTGGTTACATTCGAGGCACAGTGGGAACATGGTTTGGTTACATTCGAGACACAGTGGGAACATGGTTTGGTTACATTCGAGGCACAGTGGGAACATGGTTTGGTTACATTCGAGGCACAGTGGGAACATGGTTTGGTTACATTCGAGGCACAGTGGGAACATGGTTTGGTTACCCTCGAGGCACAGTGGGAACATGGTTTGGTTACCCTCGAGGCACAGTGGGAACATGGTTTGGTTACATTCGAGGCACAGTGGGAACATGGTTTGGTTACATTCGAGGCACAGTGGGAACATGGTTTGGTTACATTCGAGGCACAGTGGGAACATGGTTTGGTTACATTCGAGGCACAGTGGGAACATGGTTTGGTTACCCTCGAGGCACAGTGGGAACATGGTTTGGTTACATTCGAGGCACAGTGGGAACATGGTTTGGTTACACTCGAGGCACAGTGGGAACATGGTTTGGTTACCCTCGAGGCACAGTGGGAACATGGTTTGGTTACATTCGAGGCACAGTGGGAACATGGTTTGGTTACCCTCGAGGCACAGTGGGAACATGGTTTGGTTACCCTCGAGGCACAGTGGGAACATGGTTTGGTTACATTCGAGGCACAGTGGGAACATGGTTTGGTTACATTCGAGGCACAGTGGGAACATGGTTTGGTTACATTCGAGGCACAGTGGGAACATGGTTTGGTTACATTCGAGGCACAGTGGGAACATGGTTTGGTTACATTCGAGGCACAGTGGGAACATGGTTTGGTTACCCTCGAGGCACAGTGGGAACATGGTTTGGTTACATTCGAGGCACAGTGGGAACATGGTTTGGTTACCCTCGAGGCACAGTGGGAACATGGTTTGGTTACCCTCGAGGCACAGTGGGAACATGGTTTGGTTACCCTCGAGGCACAGTGGGAACATGGTTTGGTTACATTCGAGGCACAGTGGGAACATGGTTTGGTTACATTCGAGGCACAGTGGGAACATGGTTTGGTTACCTCGAGGCACAGTGGGAACATGGTT
>CALYLW010000120.1:139322-160580 GCA_944989445.1 Ampullaceana balthica
GCAACATGGTTTGGTTACCTTTGAGCTGTATCAATTTTTCCCTTCTTTGTTTTTTCCATCACATTTTTATTTTTTAATTGGTTTCCTTAGAGACCCACCTCAAATTGTATAGTCAATACAGGGTGACGCATAAAATATATAATATACACTTTAATAATTTTTAGTACATTAATTAATGACACTAAAAGAAACGAAACTAAAAAATGTCATTAATTAGTTTACAGGGATAGAGTGACAGAAAACATGGGGGAAGCCATGATCGACGATTAAAAAAGTATTGAATGTGAAGTCCTAATATTGAATGGAATCATGTGTGAAAAAAGAGAAAGTCACAGTTTTAAAAGTGTTTTTTTTTCTTCAGAACTACACTGCACTCAGGATATTCCAAATAGCCAACGATTTTTTCAAATCTCTCGGGATGATAGAAATGCCAGAGAGTTTCTGGAATTATTCCCTCTTGGAAAAACCCAAAGATGGCCGCGAAGTTGTCTGTCATGCGTCTGCCTGGGATTTTTATAATGGAAAAGATTTTAGGTACAAGTCTTAGTGTCATTTTCGGTATAATGGGAATTTCATTTTTGTTGGGGTTGAGGCAGTAGCGTAGCGTAGCGATAGGAGACAAGGCAGTTAATGCCCCGGGTGGCACTTTTTTAAGGGCGGCAAAAAATACTCAATTTCTCGTTATTATTTAGCATCATATAATTTTTTTAAAGAATGTGGAGCTTTTTATCCAAATAAAATATCAACCAAATAAGAAATCGATAATTTAATTAAAGGAACTATCCTTAAATATATAAACGTTTCAACTGCTAAAACTTCAAACTCCACTTTGGATAAAATTGTTCTAATACTAATGCTACTGAACTGAAAAACCAAGTGACCTAAGTAGTACGAGAACGTGACACTGATGTGCTGATAACTTTAAAAGTTTCTTCAAATGCGACAGCTCATCCTGTTGTAAAAGCAAACATTACTGTACCCAAACAATTTCAAACATCAGCCAGTCAAATGTTCTCTAATGTTCTCCAGGTGGCACTTTGTAGGGGGCGGAAAATTCCTCGTTGTTAATTAGCTTCTAAAAAATTTTAAAGAATGTTTAATAAAACAAAAAGCCAAGGTAAAAATAAATTAAAGAAATCTATATATATATAATTCTCTTCATGGGACCATGCGAGACACTACGACACAAACAAGTATGTGCAAACAAGCATGACGAATGACCCTCACTGGGGTCAACTAAACACAGTTAACGGTTGGCAAGCGAAGGTAGTGGAGGGATGACCAACAATGGTCCTTGCGTTTCACTTGCAATGTTCCTCACAGAAAACGTGAGATTCGTTGTATACTGGTTATCACGTCCGCCTCATGCGGGGAAGGTCCTGGGTTCAAGCCCCAGCGAATACATTGTTTGTGCCCGTTTTTTTACCCCTTTATTGCATAGTATACGCCGCAGACTTGCTCATCATAGAGAGTGGGGGGGGGGTTGAGAGTACAGACACAAAAAGCAGCACCAAGTAAATAAAAAATAGCGAGTAAACGTGAAGACATGCACATTGGGGTTGTTGTTAACCGCCTCCCATTTAATACTACCATCCCTTAAACATAAACTGTGATTGGCCGACCCTAGCGAGGGTTAGTCATATTTAGGGTTGTTAATTGCGTGTTTTTTTAAACTCCGATTTTAAACCGATTATCGTTTTATAGCTGGCTTCATAGAAGTTAGGGGTGTACCGAATTTCGCCTGCAATTGTCTCGAAACCAACAATGAGTTGGCAGTTCCCCCCCCCCTCAACCGACGTTCACTCGCGTTGTTTTGATTTCTTCGTGCTGTAGTTTGTGTCCGTTCTTTTTCCACTTTCTTTGCACTCTCCATGAGCAGGTATGCGGCGCATGCTACGCCGCGGGGCGTCTAGTTAAACTATATTAAAGTATGTGATTGTTTCTAATGCCAAAACTTTAAACTACATAATGGATCTGAAATCTTTGATATTAATGCTACTAAAAAACCAAGTGGCTGAAGTAGTATAAAAAAAAACAACAAAACAAAAATTAAAATATTGAATCTGCTTACTACATTTCTAAAATGATATTAAATCAGTTTAATGCTGATTGTCTTAAAACGATAGACAATAGAGGCAAAAGTTTTGTTAATTCTTATTGGTGACTAGAAATTCTAAAGGCGTTAAGGAAAAATACAAAGACATAAATTTCAATGTCAAATTACTTTTTTCAAACAAATCGCTAAGCCTGATTTTTTTTTACATGCAGCTACTACTGAAACGAACTCTCACCGTTATGGTACACTAGAAAGTTGTTTTTTCCATGCCCACACACCATTGTAAAAAAAAATTGCTACAGGCAAAGGCATTAAACATACTTCAAGCTACCAAAATTGAAAAATACCATATAGCCATTTGGAGGTTATTTTGAAAGCTTTATAAAAACCGAAAGAAGCATACGAAAAGCTAATCACACGCACAGACCCAGGAACTTTGTTAGTCACAATGAAATCATTTCTTTTCTTTTTACGTTTGAAAATATGCACTATCTGGAAACATGTTTTTTATGAAGTCAATGGTGCCCGAAATTTTTATAAAGGTATAGTGCTAATAACAGAGTTACAAACAGAGAGACTAATTGAATACTTAAAGGATGCTTTGACTTTTGGTAAAATACTATGTGGATGCATTATCATTTTAATTTAATCTTCCAGTCAAAGTACCAGAGAGAAAAATTTTGGCGATCAAAGTTAAGTTAGTTAGTCAAGTTATGCAAAAGAACAGTTGGCGAAAAAGTTGTATTCTTCATATAATGAGACTAGTTACAATTCGTTTTAGTTTTTTACAGTTACAGAATTCGGGAAACTGATATGATTTTCTTACGCCAGCTAGTTTACTGGACTTTGACGTTTAGCCTTTAAATTTTAGTATTAGAGTATTAAAGTATTAGAGTATTAAAGTATTAGAGTATTAAAGTATTAGAGTATTAAAGTATTAGAGTATTAAAGTATCTCACATGACATTGTCAAGCGTGGACTATTTTACCTTACGGATTTTTTTTTAAAGTGATTAACTAATTCAAGCCCACTTATTCAAGTTTATATTAATATGTTTAAGATCGAAGTTACTCTGCATAACTTAATATCATTGATTCGAATATTGCTTACAATTGTCATAATGCTATGATTACTATATTAATATGTTTAAGATCGAAGTTACTCTGCATAACTTAATATCATTGATTCGAATATTGCTTACAATTGTCATAATGCTATGATTACTATGTTAATATGTTTAAGATCGAAGTTACTCTGCATAACTTAATATCATTGATTCCAATATTGCTTACAATTGTCATAAGCTATGAGACAAGCTTCTCTAAAATTGAGTAAATGAAAAATTAATTACTATCAATCATGAATACACCAAGATTGACTAATCTATGACCATTGATAATGGCATGGCTGACAGTATTGATACATCAAGAATTATGCTCTAAGAAAAAAGAAAATTTCAATTGTATTACAGAAATGAAAGATTCTCAATATATTCTTATTTCTAACATAAAAAATTATAGGGGTCCTTATTACTACTTTCTCTTTTTATAGCATCAACATATTTTCCCTGGCGTGGGGCGGAAAACTTGGGTTGTCACTGGGCGGCACATTGCCACGCTACGCCGCTGGGTTGGGGGGTGGGGGAGATTAGTTTCAATTAATTAAGCCTTTAACAGGCTGAACTAAAAATATCGTCACTCACTGTGTAAGATTCATTTGTTTAAAATGAAGTTCGTCATTCGATGACCTATTGAAATTATCTTATATAGTAATTTTATCAATTTTTTATCGGAAAATTCTATTTAGAAAGTGCTTACATTTAATTCTGTTTAGATTTTAAAATTTAGTTTCTCAGGATAACTTGTAATGATTTAATAACATCCCACCCTGTTCTCCGACCTGCAGTCACATCTTGTTTGAGCTAAGACAAACGAAATCAAGTTTGTCCTGCAATTAAACGGAAATTTACCTCCATGATTATTTAATGATAATTTTTGCTTCAATACAACAATGAAAATAAGCATTTTCTGTTAAGATTGTTAAATCATTTTCAGATTTTAACACATTCGAATTTTAATTGATTCTAATGTGCATGTTTAAATGATATCGTAATAATCGTGAAATGCCAACTTGTCAAACTAAGAATCAAACAGTGCACAGTGATCACAAATGATGATCTACAGACCGCCCACCATGAGATGGGTCATATCGAATACTTCCTTCAATACCAGAACCAGCACTTTTGTTTCAAAGATGGAGCGAATCCTGGTATCTGTGTTTTTACTTTCTATATGAGTATTTGAGTATTTACGTTCTATACGATTATTTTAGTATTTACTGTCAATACGAGTATTTGGGTTTTGCAATAAGAGTATTGTAGTATTTGAATTCAATACGAGTATTGTATATGAGTATTTACTTTCACTTGAATTAGAAAAAAATATAGGCTTAGGGTGGAGAATAAATACCAGAGAATTTTTCTAAGTGTTTGATAATTATTCCTGGCGTTAATAACTTCGATGTTAACATAAAACAGGATTTCATGAAGCCGTTGGTGATACCATATCGTTATCTGTCCAGACACCAAAACACTTGTATTCCATCGGATTACTTCCCTCTATCAACAATGATACAGGTAAGAATGACTATATACCAGTCTCGCTGGTCTAGCTTAAAAATAAAGAAGGCAAAAGTAATACTAAAAAATTGACAGAAAATTTAGAATCCTGAATTCCACTTTACTTGTGTTAACATAGCGGCATGGTTATTTTACTCTGTTTTCCCCTTATTTTCTACTTTATCTCGGTGTGTCTATCTTTACTATGTTTTCCCCTTATTTTCTACTTTATCTCGGTGTGTCTATCTTTACTATGTTTTCCCCTTATTTTCTACTTTATCTCGGTGTTTCTATCTTTACTCTGTTTTCCCCTTATTTTCTACTTTATCTCGGTGTGTCAATCTTTACTCTGTTTTCCCCTTATTTTCTACTTTATCTCGGTGTGTCTATCTTTACTCTGTTTTCCCCTTATTTTCTACTTTATCTCGGCGTGTCAATCCATCCATCTATCCATCCATTCGCTCATCAATTCTTACGCCTATCTGTCTGCCTATCTATCTATCTATCTAGCTATATATCATCTATCGATCTAATATATCTACTAACCGTACTAACCTATAACTTTGATGTGGAGTACAAAGACCAAATGTCCCCCACACCGGGCACTCAACCACCTCCCCACCCCCAATATTACTCAGAGTTTGTGCCAGCACAGACGATCATCTCAAAACTCCAAAATACCCTAACTGTACGCATCTCACCTTTGAGGTTCCTCTGTTCCTTTATGATAATGTGACCTGTTTTGGACGTGAATAATTCACTTGGATTACGGTAGGGGGGGGTCCCTTTGGTAAAGATCCATTTTTTCCCTGTGGTGACGAACATTTTGTTTTTCCTTGTACATGTATTTCTAATCCAAGAATCTGATCTGAACTTCTTAATGAGGATGGCACTCCAGAAGGTCGCCTTCCTTCCCTATGGCTACCTCATCGACCAGTGGCGATGGAGTGTGTTTAGAGGTGACACCAAACCTGACAAGTACAATGATGAGTGGTGGAACCTCATGTAAGTTGCTGATTATTGAAGTTCCATTTGTATTAATCACTGAATATTTAAAATGCCAAAAACTCAGACAATTTGATACTATCTAGTTAGAAATTTTTGAGTACGGAGATTTTTTATATTACACGGTCAATGCGTTTTATTATAATGCAAGTATTAATACTCAACTTTCAAATATTTTAAATATTTTTGTGGAAGAAATATTGATATTGTATTTAATATTTGGTGTATTATCTGTATTTGGACTTTTTTATAGCAAAGAAACGCCGTTGGTTAGATTGATTCGTCCCTCCTCCCCCCTCCCAACCCCATCACTATAGATGGCTTGTTCGTTTTGTCTCTCTTAATTGAAACAACCAGGGACCATCACTTTGACGGGTATAATTTCTCTATCTCTCCCTCCATATTTCTCTCTATTTCTTTCTCTATTTATCTGCTGTGATGAGTCATTCACGACTGTGGTTTTCTACTTATACTATACAGTGTTGTCCCTCTTCTCCCACTATACAGTGTTGTTCCTCTTCTCCCACTATACAGTGTTGTCCCTCTTCTCCCACTATACAGTGTTGTTCCTCTTCTCCCACTATACAGTGTTGTCCCTCTTCTCCCACTATACAGTGTTGTCCCTCTTCTCCCACTATACAGTGTTGTCCCTCTTCTCCCACTATACAGTGTTGTCCCTCTTCTCCCACTATACAGTGTTGTCCCTCTTCTCCCACTATACAGTGTTGTCCCTCTTCTCCCACTATACAGTGTTGTCCCTCTTCTCCCACTATACAGTGTTGTTCCTCTTCTCCCACTATACAGTGTTGTCCCTCTTCTCCCACTATACAGTGTTGTCCCTCTTCTCCCACTATACAGTGTTGTCCCTCTTCTCCCACTATACAGTGTTGTTGTCCCTCTTCTCCCACTATACAGTGTTGTCCCTCTTCTCCCACTATACAGTGTTGTCCCTCTTCTCCCACTATACAGTGTTGTCCCTATTCTCCCACTATACAGGGTTGTCCCTCTTCTCCCACTATACAGTGTTGTCCCTCTTCTCCCAACTCCCCAGACTATACCTTAGTGTCGCAGTTTTCTTGAGTTACTGCCCCCTGAGTTCCTATGTAATCCCCCACACACACACACACATTTTTCTTACTTGCTTCGGACATTGTCGGGGGGCTCCACAGATTATTTCCAAGAACATGTATTTCATCACAAATGCTGGTTCTACATTCTAGGATAATGATTTCATGCGGGGTTTTATTAACTATTAGCCATTGAAAGATGTGTAATAAGTATGTCACCGTTATTCTGGGGTCGTACTTTGCAGCTGACCAAAGATTGTTGACAAACTCTCCATCCACCAGATCTTGCAAACACATTAAACTACATCAAAGTTTCTTGTTCACAAGCCCACAATGGTCTATTTTTCATTGCTCAGATCTGTGTTTATACTCTCGCCGTCTATACTGTCCTAGTCTGACTTGTTGCAAATCATAACCATAGATAGATGGTAACTGTCCGTTCTGAGCACCTAGGGGTATTGTCCACCCAAAAGCACACCCAAGCATGAGTTCTCCCCTTTCTACACAGGGCCAAAAGTTTGTTGTTAACAACTTTGTATATAAAAATTTATGTTGACACGTTTTTACTTTTTAACAATATTTTTTATGACATCCCTTGTCCTCAGATGTAAGTACCAGGGATTGTCTTCCCCCGTTCCCAAGAACTCGTTTCAATTTGACCCAGGAGCCAAGTATCACGTAGTTGCAGCAATGCCTTACATAAGGTGAATGGTTTTCTTTGCCTCCCATGCAATCTGTGACTTTGTTTATTATATTTCTCTCTTTCTGTCTCTTTGTTTTACTGACTTTGAAACTCTCTTCCTTTCCCTCATTTCTTGTATTACTGCATTAGTGTCTCGCTCTCTGGATGTTAAAGAACAGTGGACTACAAGAGTGTTGAATAAACTTATTTGATGGCCATATGAAATGAGCATAAACATACTTATCCACGTGACCTTACATTGTTTTACAGGTATTTCGTGAGTTTTATCATTCAGTTCCAATTCCACAAAGCCTTATGTGACGTAACTGGACACACAGGTCCACTTCATCAATGTGACATCTACAATAGCAAAGCTGCAGGAACTCTACTTAGGTACTGTTTGAATTTATTCATGTCCGTTCAATCATTCTTTGCCACTGGTTTAGCGTGGAGGGTTATTTCACCACTAGACGCCCCGCGGCGTAGCATACGCCGCAGACTTGCTCATGGAGAGTGCAAAGAAAGTTGAGAAAGAACGGACACAAACTATAGCACGAAGAAATCGAAACAACGCGAGTGAACGTCGGTTTGGGGGGGGGAACTGCCAACTCATTGTTTATTTTCGAGACATTTGCAGGCGAAATTCGGTACACCCCTAACTTCTATGAGGTCAGCTGTAATACGATAATCGGTTTAAAATCGGAGTTACATAATCGATAATCGGTTTTCCAAAAACAAAACCACGCAATTAACAACCCTAAATATGACTAACCCTCGCTAGGATCGGCCAAACAAAGTTTATGTTTAGGTATGGTAGTAATAAATGGGAGGCGGGTAACAACAACCTAAGCGTGCATGTCTTCACGTTAACTCGCTATTTTTTATTTACTTGGTGCTGTTTTTTGAGTCTGTACTCTCACCCCCCCCCCAACCGTTCTTTGCACTGTCTATGATGAGCCAGTCTTCGGCGTATGCTATGCAATAAAGAGATGAGAGAACGGGCACAAACAGACATTTTAAAAAAACAACAAAAAAAAACAAAACAAACAATATATTCGCCGGGGCTTGAACCCAGGACCTTACTCGCATGAGGCGGACGTGTTCACCAGTACACTACGAATCTCACGTTTTCTGTGAAGGAACAATGCAAGTGAAACGCAAGGGCCATTTTTGGTCACCCCTCCATTACCTTCGCTTGTGAACCGTTAACTGTGTTTAGTTGACCCGAGCGAGGGTCATTCGTCATGCTCTGTTGCACATACTTGCAGCTTCTTGCCTCGCAGGGTCCGACAATAAAGAGAATTATATATATAAATAGATACGGACAGTACAGAATGTGATTTTTTTAAAATAAATATTGTGACTTAACGATTTATTTTATTGTGGGAATTTTATTCTTGGAGGTTATTTGAAAATTGATATTGTAGTGGAGTGGCTAATCATCTTGATAGTCTATGTAAGAACAGGAAACCGTTAAATATTCTCTAAATTATTTTGTTAACGGCATCGGGTGGGCATGGAGTATTTGTTACTGAGTTGCAAATATTAATTTTGAATAATTCTTCTGTATAATATATGGCTTCTCAGAAGGTTAGATGCAATTATTAAACGATTAAACTCTAATTTGAAGAATGCAAGACTAGACATAAACCATGAAAAAAAGCAGCGCACAAGAATCTTCTGTTTAAAATGAACATCTGTAAGTGTACATGAATAGCAACTATTTTCTTCAGTCTGCAAATAACTAACGCTTCATTCTTTATTAAGATGTCATCAAACCAAGTAACGAGGACTATGAATAATGTTTCCAAGAACAGTAACTGTTTTAAATATTGTTGTAAATCTTGCTGAAATCTTTTTGTCGAAAAGACGTGACGTACATATTTTGCATGTCGAAACAATAGCCAGAGACGGAGGTAATATACAAGAAATGTATAGTTATTGTAGGTGGTTGAAAAAGAATTCAAACTGTTTCCCAAATGTTTCTTTCCCAGCAACATGTTAAAACTTGGCTCCTCGAAGCCCTGGCCGGAAGCCATGTATCTCCTCACAGGACAGTACAAAATGGACGCCCAGCCTCTCATGGACTACTTCAAACCTTTACTGGAGTATTTACGACAACAGAACGGCAATGACTATGGATGGAATCCAATATGTCCTACTGTAACGTGCTAGCTTAACATGGTAGTACTTTTCGTCAAAGCTTGGGGGAAAGTATAAATATTTAGATATTATAATGTTGAAAGTAAAAAATAAAATCAGCTACAGTTTGCAAACATTAGAGATTTTTTTTTATTGTGGTTGTCATTGTTTTATTGTGTTTTAAGTTAGATGTGAAGGTTAAATTATGGAAATAACCAATATTATTATCAAGGTGAAGTCTTGAGGTTGTTTTTTTACACCAGTTCCATCATTTAGGCTTTACAACTTTTGAACGATCTGTTCAACCTCAGCTTTAGGTTTCGGGGTCTACTGTCCCTGGTACCAATAAAACAAGGCCAAGATGTCTCGTGTCTGCTTTCCTCTTGTATTGTAAAATCAGAGTTAGTTCGTCAACATTCTGTTCCAATTTTTTTATGGGGCTTGAGTTTCGGAATATAATAAAGTAGTTCAGTACAGACGTAGTTTAAGGGCAGTCGTGCAATGTTCTAAACCACAAATTAAGGAGTCACGTAGGGTTTTCTGAGGGGTCGCCAGCTTATAAAATAAATCATCAAAATATTCACCATAATGCAATTTTTATTTTTAATGGTTTTCTCTTGAGTTTATATGCTGTGAATCGTGTCTTTGAAATGAAAGATGAAGTCAAGTTGCTCCTGGAAGTGCAAGGGAAACATAGCCTTTTAATAAATTTTAACAACAAAACCCGATTGAAAAGATAAGCCTATTTAGCAGATATATTAAAACAGCAAAATAGGTTTAAGTTGAAACTTCGGGTAAAGAAAACGATTTTTTTCGAATTTCACAATAATCACGGAGCATTTAGTCCAAGCTGGAGAACGGATGAAGAAAAAAAAATCTCTGACACAATGTTTGAGAAACTATCCAGTGTGGTAGATGAATCTGAAGGTGAAATAAATGAATATTTAAAGAGGAAATTACTTCGCATCTCGAATCCCTTGGAAAAAAATTACAGCTTTAATACTCTGGGCTGATATTCCAGCTTTACTATTCTCGGCTGATATTCCAGCATTACTACTCTGGGCTGATATTCCATCTTTACTACTATGGGCTGAAATTCCAGCTTTACTACTCTGGGCTGATACTCCAGCTTTGCTACTCTGGGCTCATATTCCAGCTTTACTACTCTGGGCTGATATTCCAGCATTACTACTCTGTGATGATATTCCATCTTTACTATTATGGGCTGAAATTACAGCTTTACTACTCTGGGCTGATATTCCAGCTTTACTACTCCGGGCTGATATTCCAGCTTTACTACTCCGGGCTGATATTCCAGCTTTACTACTCTGGGCTGATATTCCAGCTTTACTACTCTGGGCTGATATTCCAGCTTTACTACACTGGGCTGATATTCCAGCTTTACTACTCTGGGCTGATATTCCAGCTTTACTACTCTGGGCTGATATTCCAGCTTTACTACTCTGAGCTGATATTCCAGCTTTACTACACTGGGCTGATATTCCAGCTTTACTACTCTGGGCTGATATTCCAGCATTACTAATCTGGGCTGATATTCCAGCTTTACTACTCTGGGCTGATATTCCAGCATTACTACTCTGAGCTGATATTCCAGCATTACTACTCTGGGCTGATATTCCAGCTTTACTACTCTGGGCTGATATTCCAGCTTTACTACTCTGAGCTGAAACAAGAAGAAATGACATGGACATGAAATCCATTATCTGCTTCCCTTGAAGTAGCCAGCTTTCCCAATAAATAACATGAAGAATTCTTGTAATTTGGTTACTGAAAAATTTCTCACTTAATTCTGGTGTGGTGTTTATCAATCTTACCACAATGGCACTATGTTTGCCTTTACAATAATTTCTGCATATCTCATCAAGAGCGATTTAAAAAAATTAAATGTTGAGAATGACATTAGTTTGGCGTTAACAAAACTCACAGTGAATTTGGGGCTGGTTAGTAACACGAACTTAGAACCATCGCAATAAATTAGTTATTATACACTTTTAAAGTAACATTACATTACAAATCCATTACAGTTAGTCACGCATATTTAAAAGTTACTAACATGGCTGTACGAATCAAATCTGACATTATTTCATTGTTGATGAAAATTTAACAAAGAATTATGCCAAACACCGCAGATGATTTTAAATAAAAAAAATTCAACGCTACACAGCACAAACAATCACTGAAACTTTTGACATTACTTTTCTTATTAAAATAATCTGCAATATACGGAAAATATACCCATTTATATCAAAAGTTAAATACATGTATAGGAATATGTAAAACTAATCAAAGGGAAAAGACTCACAGATTCATCGTCCAATGATCTCCTAGAACTTAATTCCAACAAGTTTTTGGTATAACATTTTTTTATCTTTCCAATCAAGTAGGAACAAATACCACGCTCAAATTTGCAATAATTAATTAATCTTGAGTTATATTCAAATTTTAAGAATGTTTTATGATTAGTAGGTTTAAAAAAAACGTGTGTGTCATACAGAAGAGTGAAAGTCCTCTCACCATTGTCACAAAAATGTTACTGGTTGGGATCAATGTTATATTGAAGCTGCTGCGCAGATATCTTACCGACGCCGCGCAGCACTTTGGGATTACCGCGCAGCAAAAAGTGTAAATTTTAAACAAAATCTTCACAAAAATATATGCTGTGAAGCTTGGCACACGAGTTTTATTTTTACTTTGCACATGGACCAACGAACCTTAGAGGGAACATTTGTTGGTATTAAAATCATGATTTAATGTCCGGTAATGTCCACAATGTAGGCTACAGCTTTTGTCAGAAAAGGCAGAGGAATTTAATAAAACCTTTTGGAGTATTAAAGCGTTTTTTCAACTCATTAGACTGTGCATGAGAACATTACGATGGATGGGATCAAATGATCGTAGAGTGCGAAAAGAGACTTTCAAAAATGCTGACAACATTCTAGAACACAGCTTCTCAAACTTTTTAGTATGGTGGACAGGCAGGAATTTTCCCATTGCACCAGGGACAGGTGTACTATTGTCCCTGTACTGACGTGGTATACGGTATTTAGCTTAATTAAAAACATGGCCCATTATGCTGATATTCAGATAGCTTAGGATATAGAGCAACGATGGCCAAACTGCGGCTCGCGAGCCGCATTTTGGCTGTTCTGTGCTCATATTGCTGATTGCTAACAATTTTGTGAAATGAAAACTTTTCGTTCGAAATTTATAATTTAAAAAAATAATGAAAGTTTTAGAGCAATCTTGACCGACACAAAGAGTTGATAATAATGTGGACTTCATTTAAATTTTAAAAGTTCGAGGGAGTGATTGTTTTTTATTGATAACTGGAAACGAAAATACAATGAGAAAAATACAATTTTTCAACAATAATGGGAAGAGGACTTTGTATATACCAATAGAGACGGAAAGCCAATTTGCCTCATATACCAAACACCGCTAGTAAATTACAAAGTTAGAAATATTAAATTATCAAGATTCACTATAAAAAAGTTGTGAAGAATTTGCATCGCCATATGCATTGCAATCTGAATTAAGAAGAAATAATAAATATATTTTTAAAAAATCTTTTTTTTTAAAGGACACGCTTTTAACATAATCACTACTTTTAGTTATGTCTCATTTATAAGGGATTTATAGTCAAAAACTTTGTTTTTACAGCTATTTTTTAAAACTTATAATAAAAACTCTTTAAAATTCACGTCTGAAGCCCACACATCTTTTTAAATCCCTTATATTAACTTCACCGCCGTCTCTGTCTCTCTGTCTGTCGTCATCTCATGGGCGGGCGGAAAAACAAAAGTCGAAATGACCCACTTTCCGCGATCCGATCGAGCTGAAATTTGGCACACGGACCCGTCTAACCTAAAAATGCATCGTACCAAAATTTCAGATCGATCGAACGTACCGTAATTAAATTAATGCATTTTTAGTTTATCCTAATATAACGTATGTAATTCAAACTCACTGTTTGTTATTGTTTTTTGTCCACGTGAAAGTTTGAGTTGACGCGTTGAGGCGACCCATCGAAACACCGGTGTACTTTTGTTTACATTTTACGTGTCACGCTGAGCTCGGTCAAGCGATCGAAGACCAGACTTTTCCCCTCTCCCCCCACCGACCCTCCCCGCCCCCCACCCAGTGTTATGAAGCAATGTTGAGTTAAGACAGATTCAGTCAGTAAATGTTTGTAGCGTTTGAAAATAATCAATACTGTTAGTTATGTCTCATATATAAGGGATTTATAGTCAAAAACTTTGTTTTTACGAGTTTGTTTTATTTACCACTATTTTTTTTATACCAAACACCTCATAAGCGCCCGCCCAACGTTTTATACCACGGTGTTGTGTTAACGTGGTGAACTCATGGATGTCAACAAAGCAGATGGGTACCGATGCTTATATATAGACTATAGATAAACTAAAAATGCAATAATTTCAATACGGTTCATTTGATCGATCTGAAATTTTGATACAATGCATTGTCATCCAAGATCTATCTGTGGTAAAATTTTTAGATCTCTAGGACCATCAGACGTGGTATAATTTTACGTTTCAAGTTTTGAAGGAAGGATGGATGGATGGAAGGATGGATTGATACAACATGCAAACATTGTGACTTAAATAATTAAATATTTTAAAAAATCTTTTTTTAAAAAGGACACGCTTTTAACATAATCACTACTTTTAGTTATGTCTCATATATAAGGGATTTATAGTCAAAAACTTTGTTTTTAAAGCTATTTTTTATTTACCACGTTTTTATTAAGTCGCTTTCGTTGGGCATTGTTTGTTTGTTTGTCCAAGATTTTTTTCAAATCTGCCAACGTAAAATTGAACCACTTGTGATGGTCCTAAAGATCTGAAAATTTTATCACAGATAGATCTTGGATGACAATGCATTGTATTAAAATTTCAGATCGATCGAATGTACCGTTATTAAATTATTGAACTTTTTAGTTTATCTATAGTCTATATTTAAGAAACTGTACCGTCGGCTTTTGTTGACATCCGTGAGTTCCCCCCGTGACCACATCACAATATTTTTAAAACGTTTGGCGGGCGCTTGTGAGGTGTTTGGTAAAATAAATAGAGGTAAAAAAAATATTGTTAAAAACCAAGTTTTTATTAGTGGACTAAAAAGAATAAAATAAATAAAGGTAAAAAAATGATTTTTAAAACCCACGTTTTTACAAGAGGACTAAAAAAAAAGAAGAAAATAATTTAAAACTGGTAAGTTCAAGTACTTTGATTTAATATGACTAAAAACGTGGGGCGGGTGTTTGGTATAAAAATTAAAGATTTCTAATTTAGAAGGCAAAAGAGAGATCTATAAGTGAGAGTATGAGTGAGCTGCATATGTTAAACCTCATAAGCGCCCGTCCCCCGTTTTTAGTCATATTGAAATAAAGTACTTGAACTTACCAGTTTTAAATTATTTTCTTCTTTTTAGTCCGCTTGTAAAAACGTGGTTTTTAAAAATCATTTTTTTACCTTTATTTAGTACTAGTCTGATATTAGCTTGCTTTGTAAGTTTAATCGGAACCGTCCGTCCAACCGTCCAACTATTTGTTGATAATTTTTTCACGTGCCCAGTTCACGCGTTGACGCCGACCGTCACTGTTCACACCCCCTACCGTCCCTGCGCCCAGGGGAGATAAAAACCAGGGGAGATAATTCTGTTTCAGTCTGTAAATGTCGCGTTTGAACATAATCACTACTTTTAGTTATGTCTCATATATAAGGGATTTATAGTCAAAAGGTAAGCTGGCTTTGCACTTACTGTAAAATGCGTAGACTAAAAAGTAGAAAATTAGTGCATTTTTAATATAAAACTAGTTTTTAAAAAGTGTTTTTAAGGTTAATTATTTAAAACTTATAATAAAAACTCTTTAAAATTCACGTCTGAAGCCCACACATCTTTTTTACCACTATTTTTTTGTTTATACCGAACACCTCATAAGCGCCCGCCCAACGTTTTATAAAACAGTGTTATGTTCACGTGGTGAACTCATGGATGTCAACAAAGCAGACGGGTACCGATGCTTATATATAGACTATTGATAAAACTAAAAATGCAATAATTTCAATACGGTACGTTCTATCGATCTGAAATTTTGATACTATGCATTGTCATCCAAGATCTATCTGTGGTAAAAATTTTAGATCTCTAGGACCATCCGAAGTGGTATGATTTTACGTTTCAAGTTTTGAAGGAAGGATGGATGGAAGGATGGATTGATACAACATACAAACATTGTGACTTAAATAAAAGCGTGTAAAAATAGTGATAAATAGAGATAAACTAAAAATTGATTAATTTAATTACTGTACATTCGATCGATCTGAAATTTTGATACAATGCATTGTCATCCAAGATCTATCTGTGGTAAAAATAAATTTAGATCTCTAGGACCATCAGAAGTGGTTTAATTTTACGTTTCAAACTTTGAAGGAAGGATGGATGGATGGATGGAAGGATAGATGGATGGATACAACATACAAACATTGTGCCTTAAATAAAAGCGTGTAATGAAGCTTGCCGTGTTAAAGTCGGGAATGTGTCAGCAGCAGCAGACACAATTCGTCAGCAGCAGACACTGCTTTCTGGTTTTAGCAAAGAAAATTTCACTTCAACTGAGGCAAGTTATTCCATTGCTTGGAACATTTTTCCTGCTGAACGACCTTATTACAATGGGGACTTACGACATTATTATGATGGGGACTTTCGACCTTATTATGATGGGGACTTACGACCTTATTATGATGGGGACTCACGACCTTATTATGATGGGGACTTAAGACCTTATTCTGATGGGGACATACGACCTTGTTCTGATGGAGACTTACAACCTTATTATGATGGGGACATACGAGACCTTATTCTGATGAGGACTTATGACCTTATTCTGAAGGGGACTTTAAAATGAAGAAAATTGAGGATTAATAATAATAAATCAATATTAGATTCCAAAAACTCCTGACTTCGGCAACTGATAACACATAGTCACATAGTGTTTCAATGCGACTCTCAACACATATTTCATTTTTAAAATGGATTTCATTTACTACAGGTCTGGCAACCACTGATATAGAGTAAAGATTTGTTTACCTTTGGTAATGTGTGCCTGGAAGCGATTTCCTTCTAAGGTTCGTTGGTCCAAGTACAAATTTTAAAAAATCGGTGCGCAAAGTTACACAACATCCATTTTGTGTGCACAATTTTACATTTGCTGCGCGGTAATTCTAAAGTACTGCGCGTCTTTCAGATGTATGGAACATTGCCTGGAGGTCATCGATAACACTTGAAGCGTGAGTAAAAAATATTTCTTATATTGAATAAAGTCAGATATTGCTAATTAGATAGAGATGTCACATAGAGTCTAGAGAATTAGCAGTTTTTTATAAGGAAAACTATGCAAAATTCAAGCTATGGAAAACTGCCTCACATTTACAGTTTTTAAAAAAACAAAAAAACTAAAAAATTACATGTACTGTCTTTGTGTATAATTAGAATGGAATGTCATGTTCAGTTCTCACGAATATTAAAATTTGACATAATTAATAATTTATTCGGATGCATTTTATAGCATCCAAACTTAAAAATATGCTTACTAAATAAATTTAACATTCGAAGTTTCTGTTTACTTTCGATTGCATCAGCGTAATTACCTTATGACCTAAAAGAATGTTAAACATTTTTAAAAATCATTAGCTTCGCTGTAAACCAATCAAGAGTTAAACTGTTTTCGTACTTAGATCAACTGAACAGGCTGAGTTATTGGGCAGCCCGCTCAAGTAACAGGGTGAGTTATTGGGCAGCAGCTCGCTCAAGTAACGATCTTTGAGGCTAATTAGTAATGTCCACGACTTCACCACGACTGCCGTAGTCCGCAGAGACCACACAGTCCGTAGAGACCTGTCTCTTGATCAGGTAACTAAAGGCAACTCTAGTCATCAGCTAAGTATGCCAACTGACTTTCGTTATTTGATGACTCTTATGTGGTACCATATTTAGAGACGTGTCAGTGTATTATTAGACCAGATTGTCAAACTTCTCTGTAACAACGCCAAGCATTAGAATAGTTTATGAAACATATCTGCTACAACATGAACAATTTGAAGAGTTTGTGACACCTCTGTGTGTCAAAGTTAATGTTTACGCTAATTTTCTCTATTTAACAGCACAAGCTTTTATTTCGGACATAGCTATTGAAAAGTATAAACATGCTTGTATTTTACACCTTGCTTGTCTGTTGCATTGGTGTAAATTTGTTGAGGAATGTTTTCAAGTATAATTGTTATATCTTTTTTTACTATGTCTTCATTGTGTCTCTATCGTTTTACTCGTTATCAACAGATCCCGTGAACATTTTTGCAATGTTCGTAGCCATTATTTTTGCTGTTGTGCTGACCACATGTGTGACCACAGGTCAGCGGCTAATCTCTGACCAGAATGACATCAAAGAATTTCTGGAAAACTTTGACCGTGAGGCGGAAAGAGTTTTCAACGCAGAAATTGAACTCCACTGGACCTTCTACTCCAATATAACTGACCACAACCAACAACTAATGGTAACAACAACTACACCAATATAACTGACCACAACCAACAACAACTACACCAATATAACTGACCACCACTAACAACAACTAAATCAATATAGCCAAGCAAAGTTAATACCTAATGGTAGTACTAATGTCTACACCAATATAACTGGCCACGGCAGCAACTACCAGAAACCACATCTACATCAACATACATGAACAATGTCAACAGCCACTACATCTACAATGGTTTAGCTGACTACGATCAATAGGTAATAGTAACAAAATGCGAAGATATGCTGTCATTGAAAATGTAGATCATTGTTGAGGTAGTTTCCTGTAATGAAAATCCAGTTTATTTTGAGTTATATAGTTAAATATGTGCACAGAAAATAAATTCCGCTATCAGATGCAACAAACTTCAACAAAAAAATCTGGAGTAAAATGAAACATTTCTATAAAGCAACCAATAAATGCACATATAATTTTATTGTACTTTTGTCTGTTTAAAATCTCGTGAACCAATGTTGATGTTTCCAGCTTGACCAACAAATGGTGACCGCACAGTTTATCCAAGAAGCTTACATTAACGCCACGGAATACGATCTGACAGTGATGAATCCCCGAGACAAGAGACTTTTCACTAAAATAATTAACGGAGTTGGAACATATGCTCAGACCAATCAGACAAAGCTGGCCTATGTAAGAAGATGCGTTTAACATTTCACTTTTTTAACATTGCATACTTAATTTCTTAAGAGATTGAGTACAAGTATTAGATTCTATATTTGACGAGTCATTTAAAAATTTGATTCAAGAGATTGCTTAATTTTTCATCAGCACATTCCATCGACGTCTTAACAGAATCTAAACTCCAAAACATTTTGCTTTGAAATTGCGGTGTATAACTGTTTTAAAAATAGATGGAGTGTCAGATCTTTTTTTTCTAATTTAAATTATAAATACATATTCATTGCATAGTTTGTTTTAATTTCTAAATGTAAAGGTATAGCAATGATTTTTAAAAGATTTGACATAACCATGTTTTATTTTGTTCAAATGGACGTTTTTTTTTCGAGATGACATAAATATGCTAAGGAAAATTATCAATTCTTTAAAAATTTGAATTTAACATATTCCTCAAAATTCTATTTTCAGTTAAACAAAATCCAAAGTGACATGTTGACTATTTACAACACGGCAAATGTCACTATGCCTTCTGGGAAAACTCTACCGTTGGAGCCAGGTGAGAGAGGCAGTTATACTGATAAGACATTTTTAAGTCACTTTCTATTATTATTTTCTGTTTGGAACTATCTTTCTTATGGAAAGAAGCTATAATCAACTGAACAAGCGATGAACGTTTATTTTCACAGATTTAGAAGAACTTATGGCCACGTCAAGAAACTATGAAGAACTTCTAGCCGCATGGGTCGGATGGAGAGCTGCGACTGGAGCTAAGATTAAAGAATTGTACCCAGAGTACGTGGAGTTGAGCAATGAAGCTGTCAGAATATTGGGTAAGGCTGTCAGAATAATGGTTAAGACTGTCAGAATACTGGGTAAGGCTGCCAGAATACTGGGTAAGGCTGTCAGAATACTGGGTAAGACTGTCAGAATACTGGGTAAGGCTGTCAGAATACTGGGTAAGGATGTCAGAATACTGGGTAAGGATGTCAGAATACTGGGTAACTTTATCAGAATACTGGGTAAGGCTTTCAGAATACTAGGTAAAGAATCAAATTACGTATTCGATAAAAATCTCTTCATGGTTTATGTTTAAATAAAGTTTAAAGTAAGTAACACTTGTCTAAGCATCACTAACTCTTTTAAGTCTAAATCATTCCAAAGCTTAACAATAGTTCTGCAGTAAATGTAAATTCCTTTATCGTTATAATGAGATGAAATATTTAAGGAAGCATCAATGTAATCATCTTTAACACTCCAGGTTATTTGCGATTTATTGCTATCATTCTCAAGACAGAAATGATATTTACTAGCATTTTAAACAGGTTTCGCTGACACCGGTGCCTACTGGCGGTCCTGGTATGACACACCAACCTTTGAGGATGACGTCAGAGCCTTGTTTGACCAACTCCGACCTCTGTACGAACAGCTCCACGCCTACGCCAGGAGAAAACTCAGACAAATCTACGGAAATGATAAGTTTCCATCTTCTGGTCACATCCCGGCACATCTTCTAGGTGAGAGGGAAATGGTCACTATTAAGTTAAAGAAGAATTTAGGTCAGGGGAAAATACGGGGAAACACAGATTAGTAAAATTTTGAGACATCATCTAGGTAAGAGGAAAATGTGTACAAGTGAGTGACGTATATTCTAGAAAGAAGTTTTTACACTCATCACAAAAAATTTAACATGGAAATTTTGTTTTTTTTTAAAAGTTTTTCGATCCAAAATAACATAATTTGTTTAACTTTACGTTACGTACTAGATACGAAGAGAGAAAACATTTAAATACCGAGACATTTCACTAATTCTTTTTATATCAGAGACATTTTGGCATCTTAATACATGTATATTAATCCGTTTAGTGCCAGTGTAAAAAAATATGTCACAAAAACATGCGCATACTCATCAGATGTCGCTCAAGTCTCATTTCTAGCTTCAAATGTGTGTATACTTCTATTGATTGCGAGGTCAGGGGTATCGTTTATAAAAGACAAACTAGCATTAAATAAAGAATCCTAAGTTTTTTTCTGCCTAATTGTCAAATTGTTAAATCGTTGATTTATGTTTCAACAAGCATTTTTGTCTTTTATTGTCTTGTATTACTCTTAAATGAATCAATCACTGCTATCCGTTTGGTAGGGAACATGTGGGGACAAGAGTGGAACAATTTAGTCGAGGAGCTGACCCCATTCAAAAGTAAACCAAATGTCAATGTCACCGCAGAGATGGTCAGACAGGTCAGTTCTTTGTGTTGTTTCAATGTCTCTAGTTATAATTCCACGGACAGTTAATATTTCTATTCCACTTCAAGTTATCATATCTAAGACTTTACAACTCAACATATCTAGCACATTGACAGGTAACATCTCTAGCACATTGACAGGTAACATCTCTAGCACATTGACAGGTAACATCTCTAGCATATTGAAAT
>CALYLW010000120.1:160680-200680 GCA_944989445.1 Ampullaceana balthica
GACAGGTAACATCTCTAGCACATTGACAGGTAACATCTCTAGCACATTGACAGGTAACATCTCTAGCACATTGACAGGTAACATCTCTAGCACATTGACAGGTAACATCTCTAGCACATTGACAGGTAACATCTCTAGCACATTGACAGGTAACATCTCTAGCACATTGACAGGTAACATCTCTAGCACATTGACAGGTAACATCTCTAGCACATTGACAGGTAAACATCTCTAGCACATTGACAGGTAACATCTCTAGCACATTGACAGGTAACATCTCTAGCACATTGACAGGTAACATCTCCAGCACATTGGTAGCATCTTTAGCACATTGACAGGTAACATCTCCAGCACATTGACAGGTAACATCTCTAGCACATTGACAGGTAACATCTCTAGCACATTGACAGGTAACATCTCTAGCACATTGACAGGTAACATCTCTAGCACATTGACAGGTAACATCTCTAGCACATTGACAGGTAACATCTCTAGCACATTGACAGGTAACATCTCTAGCACATTGACAGGTAACATCTCTAGCACATTGACAGGTAACATCTCTAGCACATTGACAGGTAACATCTCTAGCACATTGACAGGTAACATCTCTAGCACATTGACAGGTAACATCTCTAGCACATTGACAGGTAACATCTCTAGCACATTGACAGGTAACATCTCTAGCACATTGACAGGTAACATCTCTAGCACATTGACAGGTAACATCTCTGCACATTGACAGGTAACATCTCTAGCACATTGACAGGTAACATCTCTAGCACATTGACAGGTAACATCTCTAGCACATTGACATGTAACATCTCTAGCACATTGACAGGTAACATCTCTAGCACATTGACAGGTAACATCTTTAGCACATTGACAGTAACATCTCTAGCACATTGACAGGTAACATCTCTAGCACATTGACAGGTAACATCTCTAGCACATTGACAGGTAACATCTCTAGCACATTGACAGGTAACATCTCTAGCACATTGACAGGTAACATCTCTAGCACATTGACAGGTAACATCTCTAGCACATTGACAGGTAACATCTCTAGCACATTGACAGGTAACATCTCTAGCACATTGACAGGTAACATCTCCAGCACATTGGTAGCATCTTTAGCACATTGACAGTTAACATCTCCGGCACATTGGTAGCATCTTTAGCACATTGACAGGTAAACATCTCCAGCACATTGACAGGTAACATCTCCAGCACATTGACAGGTAACATCTCTAGCACATTGACAGGTAACATCTCCAGCACATTGACAGGTAACATCTCCAGCACATTGACAGGTAACATCTCTGGCACATTGACAGGTAACACCTCTAGCACATTGACGGGTAACAATCTTAGCACATTGACAGGTAACATCTCTAGCACATTGACAGGTAACATCTCTAGCACATTGACAGGTAACATCTCTAGCACATTGACAGGTAACACCTCTAGCACATTGACAGGTAACATCTCTAGCACATTGACAGGTAACATCTCTAGCACATTGACAGGTAACATCTCCGGCACATTGACAGGTAACATCTCCGGCACATTGACAGGTAACATCTCTAGCACATTGACATGTAACATCTCTAGCACATTGGTAGCATCTTTAGCACATTGACAGGTAACATCTCCGGCACATTGACAGGTAACATCTCCGGCACATTGACAGGTAACATCTCTAGCACATTGACAGGTAACATCTCTAGCACATTGACAGATAATATCTCTAGCACATTGACAGGTAACATCTCTAGCACATTGACAGGTAACATCTCTAGCACATTGACAGGTATCATCTCTAGCAAATTGACAGGTAACATCTCTAGCACATTGACAGGTAACATCTCTAGCACATTGACAGGTAAAATCTCTAACACATTGACAGGTCACATCTCTAGCACATTGACAGGTAGCATCTCTAGCACATTGACAGGTAACATCTCCAGCACATTGGTAGCATCTTTAGCACATTGACAGTTAACATCTCCAGCACATTGACAGGTATCATCTCTAGCACATTGACAGGTAACATCTCTAGCACATTGACAGGTAACATCTCTAGCACATTGACAGGTAACACCTCTAGCACATTGACAGGTAACATCTCTAGCAAATTGACAGGTAACATCTTTAGCATATTGACAGTTAACATCTCTAGCACATTGACAGGTATCATCTCTAGCACATTGACAGGTAACATCTCTAGCACATTGAAAGGTAACATCTCTAGCACATTGACAGGTAACCCCTCTAGCACTTTGACAGGTAACATCTCTAGCACATTGACAGGTAACATCTCTAGCACATTGAAATGTAACATCTTTAGCACATTGACAGGTAACATCTCTAGCAAATTGACAGGTAACATCTTTAGCACATTGACAGGTAACATCTCTAGCACATTGACAGGTAACATCTTTGCACATTGACAAGTATCATCTCTAGCACATTGACATGTAACATCTCTAGCACATTGACAGGTAACATCTCTAGCACATTGAAATGTAACATCTTTAGCACATTGACAGGTACCATCTCTAGCACATTGACAGGTAACATCTTTGCACATTGACAAGTATCATCTCTAGCACATTGACAGGTTACATCTCTAGCACATTGACAGGTAACATCTCTAGCACATTGACAGGTAACATCTCTAGCACATTGACAGGTAACATCTTTAGCACATTGACAGGTAACATCTCTAGAACATTGACAGGTAACATCTCTAGCACATTGACAGGTAACATCTCCAGCACATTGGTAGCATCTTTAGCACATTGACAGTTAACATCTCCGGCACATTGGTAGCATCTTTAGCACATTGACAGGTAACATCTCTAGCACATTGACAGGTAACATCTCTAGCACATTGACAGGTAACATCTCCAGCACATTGGTAGCATCTTTAGCACATTGACAGTTAACATCTCCGGCACATTGGTAGCATCTTTATTACATTAACAGGTAAAATCTCCAGCACATTGACAGGTAACATCTCCAGCACATTGACAGGTAACATCTCCAGCACATTGACAGGTAACATCTCCAGCACATTGACAGGTAACATCTCCAGCACATTGACAGGTAACATCTCTGGCACATTGACAGGTAACACCTCTAGCACATTGACGGGTAACAATTTTAGCACATTGACAGGTAACATCTCTAGCACATTGACAGGTAACATCTCTAGCACATTGACAGGTAACATCACTAGCACATTGACAGGTAACACCTCTAGCACATTGACAGGTAACATCTCTAGCACATTGACAGGTAACATCTCTAGCACATTGACAGGTAACATCTCCGGCACATTGACAGGTAACATCTCCGTCACATTGACAGGTAACATCTCTAGCACATTGACATGTAACATCTCTAGCACATTGGTAGCATCTTTAGCCCATTGACAGGTAACATCTCCGGCACATTGACAGGTAACATCTCCGGCACATTGACAGGTAACATCTCCGGCACATTGACAGGTAACATCTCTAGCACATTGACAGGTAACATCTCTAGCACATTGACAGGTAACATCTCTAGCACATTGACAGGTAACATCTCTAGCACATTGACAGGTAACATCTCCAGCACATTGGTAGCATCTTTAGCACATTGACAGTTAACATCTCCAGCACATTGACAGGTAACATCTCTAGCACATTGACAGGTAACATCTCTAGCACATTGACAGGTAACATCTCTAGCACATTGACAGGTAACATCTCTAGCACATTGACATGTAACATCTCTAGCACATTGACAGGTAACATCTCTAGCACATTGACAGGTAACATCTCTAGCACATTGACAGGTAACATCTCTAGCACATTGACAGGTAACATCTCTGCACATTGAGTACATCTTTAGCACATTGACAGGTAACATCTCTAGCACATTGACAGGTAACATCTCTAGCACATTGACAGGTAACATCTCTAGCACATTGACAGGTAACATCTCTGCACATTGGTACATCTTTAGCACATTGACAGGTAACATCTCTAGCACATTGACAGGTAACATCTCTAGCACATTGACAGGTAACATCTCTAGCACATTGACAGGTAACATCTCTAGCACATTGACAGGTAACATCTTTAGCACATTGACAGGTAACATCTCTAGCACATTGACAGGTAACATCTCTAGCACATTGACAGGTAACATCTCTAGCACATTGACAGGTAACATCTCTAGCACATTGACAGGTAACATCTCTAGCACATTGACAGGTAACATCTCTAGCACATTGACAGGTAACATCTCAGCACATTGACAGGTAACATCTCTAGCACATTGACAGGTAACATCTCCAGCACATTGACAGGTAACATCTCTAGCACATTGACAGGTAACACCTCTAGCACATTGACAGGGTAAACATCTCTAGCACATTGACAGGTAACATCTCTAGCACATTGACAGGTAACATCTCCGTCACATTGACAGGTAACATCTCTAGCACATTGACATGTAACATCTCTAGCACATTGGTAGCATCTTTAGCCCATTGACAGGTAACATCTCCGGCACATTGACAGGTAACATCTCCGGCACATTGACAGGTAACATCTCCGGCACATTGACAGGTAACATCTCTAGCACATTGACAGGGAACATCTCTAGCACATTGACAGGTAACATCTCTAGCACATTGACATGTAACATCTCTAGCACATTGACAGGTAACATCTCTAGCACATTGACAGATAATATCTCTAGCACATTGACAGGTAACATCTCTAACACATTGACAGGTAACATCTCTAGCACATTGACAGGTATCATCTCTAGCACATTAACAAATAACATCTCTAGCACATTGACAGGTAACATATCTAGCACATTGACAGGTAACACCTCTAGCACATTGACAGGTAACATCTCTAGCACATTGACAGGTAACACCTCTAGCACATTGACAGGTAACATCTCTAGCACATTGACAGGTAACATCACTAGCACGTTGACAGGTAACACCTCTAGCACATTGACAGTTAACATCTCCAGCACATTGGTAGCATCTTTAGCACATTGACAGTTAACATCTCCAGCACATTGGTAGCATCTTTAGCACATTGACAGGTAACATCTCCAGCACATTGACAGGTAACAACTCCAGCACATTGAAAGGAAACATCTCTAGCACATTTACAGGTAACACCTCTAGCACATTGACAGGTAACATCTTTAGCACATTGACAGGTAACATCTCTAGCACATTGACATGTAACATCTCTAGCACATTGACAAGTAAAACCTCTAGCACATTGACAGGTAACATCTCTAGCACATTGACAGGTAACATCTCTAGAACATTGACAGGTAACATCTCTAGCACATTGACAGGTAACACCTCTAGCACATTGACAGGTAACATCTCTAGCACATTGACAGGTAAAATCACTAGCACATTGACAGGTAACATCTCCGGCACATTAACAGGTAACATCTCCGGCACATTGACAGGTAACATCTCTAGCACATTGACATGTAACATCTCTAGCACATTGGTAGCATCTTTAGCACATTGACAGGTAACATCTCCGGCACATTGACAGGTAAAATCTCCGGCACATTGACAGGTAACATCTCCGGCACATTGACAGGTAACATCTCTAGCACATTGACAGGTAACATCTCTAGCACATTGACAGATAATATCTCTAGCATATTGACAGGTAACATCTCTAGAACATTGACAGGTAACATCTCTAGCACATTGACAGGTATCATCTCTAGCAAATTGACAGGTAACATCTCTAGCACATTGACAGGTAACATCTCTAGCACATTGACAGGTAAAATCTCTAACACATTGACAGGTCACATCTCTAGCACATTGACAGGTAGCATCTCTAGCACATTGACAGGTAACATCTCCAGCACATTGGTAGCATCTTTAGCACATTGACAGTTAACATCTCCAGTACATTGAAAGGTATCATCTCTAGCACATTGACAGGTAACATCTCTAGCACATTGACAGGTAACATCTCTAGCACATTGACAGGTAACACTCTAGCACATTGACAGGTAACATCTCTAGCAAATTGACAGGTAACATCTTTAGCATATTGACAGTTAACATCTCTAGCACATTGACAGGTATCATCTCTAGCACATTGACAGGTAACATCTCTAGCACATTGAAAGGTAACATCTCTAGCACATTGACAGGTAACCCCTCTAGCACTTTGACAGGTAACATCTCTAGCACATTGACAGGTAACATCTCTAGCACATTGAAATGTAACATCTTTAGCACATTGACAGGTAACATCTCTAGCAAATTGACAGGTAACATCTTTAGCACATTGACAGGTAACATCTCTAGCACATTGACAGGTAACATCTTTGCACATTGACAAGTATCATCTCTAGCACATTGACATGTAACATCTCTAGCACATTGACAGGTAACATCTCTAGCACATTGAAATGTAACATCTTTAGCACATTGACAGGTACCATCTCTAGCACATTGACAGGTAACATCTTTGCACATTGACAAGTATCATCTCTAGCACATTGACAGGTTACATCTCTAGCACATTGACAGGTAACATCTCTAGCACATTGACAGGTAACATCTCTAGCACATTGACAGGTAACATCTTTAGCACATTGACAGGTAACATCTCTAGAACATTGACAGGTAACATCTCTAGCACATTGACAGGTAACATCTCCAGCACATTGGTAGCATCTTTAGCACATTGACAGTTAACATCTCCGGCACATTGGTAGCATCTTTAGCACATTGACAGGTAACATCTCTAGCACATTGACAGGTAACATCTCTAGCACATTGACAGGTAACATCTCCAGCACATTGGTAGCATCTTTAGCACATTGACAGTTAACATCTCCGGCACATTGGTAGCATCTTTATTACATTAACAGGTAAAATCTCCAGCACATTGACAGGTAACATCTCCAGCACATTGACAGGTAACATCTCCAGCACATTGACAGGTAACATCTCCAGCACATTGACAGGTAACATCTCCAGCACATTGACAGGTAACATCTCTGGCACATTGACAGGTAACACCTCTAGCACATTGACGGGTAACAATTTTAGCACATTGACAGGTAACATCTCTAGCACATTGACAGGTAACATCTCTAGCACATTGACAGGTAACATCACTAGCACATTGACAGGTAACACCTCTAGCACATTGACAGGTAACATCTCTAGCACATTGACAGGTAACATCTCTAGCACATTGAAAGGTAACATCTCCGGCACATTGACAGGTAACATCTCCGTCACATTGACAGGTAACATCTCTAGAACATTGACATGTAACATCTCTAGCACATTGGTAGCATCTTTAGCCCATTGACAGGTAACATCTCCGGCACATTGACAGGTAACATCTCCGGCACATTGACAGGTAACATCTCCGGCACATTGACAGGTAACATCTCTAGCACATTGACAGGTAACATCTCTAGCACATTGACAGGTAACATCTCTAGCACATTGACAGGTAACATCTCTAGCACATTGACAGGTAACATCTCTAGCACATTGACAGGTAACATCTCCAGCACATTGGTAGCATCTTTAGCACAATGACAGTTAACATCTCCAGCACATTGACAGGTATCATCTCTAGCACATTGACAGGTAACATCTCTAGCACATTGACAGGTAACATCTCTAGCACATTGACAGGTAACACCTCTAGCACATTGACAGGTAACATCTCTAGCACATTGACAGGTAACATCACTAGCACATTGACAGGTAACATCTCCGGCACATTGACAGGTAACATCTCCGGCACATTGACAGGTAACATCTCTAGCACATTGACATGTAACATCTCTAGCACATTGACAGGTAACATCTCTAGCACATTGACAGATAACATCTCTAGCACATTGACACGTAACATCTCTAGCACATTGAAAGGTAACATCTCTAGCACATTGACAGGTAACATCTCTAGCACATTGACAGGTAACATCTCTAGCACATTGACAGGTAACATCTCCGGCACATTGGTAGCATCTTTAGCACATTGACAGGTAACATCTCCAGCACATTGACAGGTAACATCTCCAGCACATTGACAGGTAACATCTCTAGCACATTTACAGGTAACACCTCTAGCACATTGACAGGTAACATCTTTAGCACATTGACAGGTAACATCTCTAGCACATTGACATGTAACATCTCTAGCACATTGACAGGTAACACCTCTAGCACATTGACAGATAACATCTCTAGCACATTGACACGTAACATCTCTAGCACATTGAAAGGTAACATCTCTAGCACATTGACAGGTAACATCTCTAGCACATTGACAGGTAACATCTCTAGCACATTGACAGGTAACATCTCCGGCACATTGACTGTTAACATCTCCGGCACATTGACAGGTAACATCTCTAGCACATTGACATGTAACATCTCTAGCACATTGGTAGCATCTTTAGCACATTGACAGGTACCATCTCTAGCACATTGACAGGTAACATCTTTGCACATTGACAAGTATCATCTCTAGCACATTGACAGGTTACATCTCTAGCACATTGACAGGTAACATCTCTAGCACATTGACAGGTAACATCTCTAGCACATTGACAGGTAACATCTTTAGCACATTGACAGGTAACATCTCTAGAACATTGACAGGTAACATCTCTAGCACATTGACAGGTAACATCTCTAGCACATTGACAGGTAACATCTCTAGCACATTGACAGGTAACATCTCCAGCACATTGGTAGCATCTTTAGCACATTGACAGTTAACATCTCCGGCACATTGGTAGCATCTTTATTACATTAACAGGTAAAATCTCCAGCACATTGACAGGTAACATCTCCAGCACATTGACAGGTAACATCTCCAGCACATTGACAGGTAACATCTCCAGCACATTGACAGGTAACATCTCCAGCACATTGACAGGTAACATCTCTGGCACATTGACAGGTAACACCTCTAGCACATTGACGGGTAACAATTTTAGCACATTGACAGGTAACATCTCTAGCACATTGACAGGTAACATCTCTAGCACATTGACAGGTAACATCACTAGCACATTGACAGGTAACACCTCTAGCACATTGACAGGTAACATCTCTAGCACATTGACAGGTAACATCTCTAGCACATTGACAGGTAACATCTCCGGCACATTGACAGGTAACATCTCCGTCACATTGACAGGTAACATCTCTAGCACATTGACATGTAACATCTCTAGCACATTGGTAGCATCTTTAGCCCATTGACAGGTAACATCTCCGGCACATTGACAGGTAACATCTCCGGCACATTGACAGGTAACATCTCTAGCACATTGACAGGTAACATCTCTAGCACATTGACAGATAATATCTCTAGCACATTGACAGGTAACATCTCTAGCACATTGACAGGTAACATCTCTAGCACATTGACAGGTATCATCTCTAGCAAATTGACAGGTAACATCTCTAGCACATTGACAGGTAACATCTCTAGCACATTGACAGGTAAAATCTCTAACACATTGACAGGTCACATCTCTAGCACATTGACAGGTAGCATCTCTAGCACATTGACAGGTAACATCTCCAGCACATTGGTAGCATCTTTAGCACATTGACAGTTAACATCTCCAGCACATTGACAGGTATCATCTCTAGCACATTGACAGGTAACATCTCTAGCACATTGACAGGTAACATCTCTAGCACATTGACAGGTAACACCTCTAGCACATTGACAGGTAACATCTCTAGCAAATTGACAGGTAACATCTTTAGCATATTGACAGTTAACATCTCTAGCACATTGACAGGTATCATCTCTAGCACATTGACAGGTAACATCTCTAGCACATTGAAAGGTAACATCTCTAGCACATTGACAGGTAACCCCTCTAGCACTTTGACAGGTAACATCTCTAGCACATTGACAGGTAACATCTCTAGCACATTGAAATGTAACATCTTTAGCACATTGACAGGTAACATCTCTAGCAAATTGACAGGTAACATCTTTAGCACATTGACAGGTAACATCTCTAGCACATTGACAGGTAACATCTTTGCACATTGACAAGTATCATCTCTAGCACATTGACATGTAACATCTCTAGCACATTGACAGGTAACATCTCTAGCACATTGAAATGTAACATCTTTAGCACATTGACAGGTACTATCTCTAGCACATTGACAGGTAACATCTTTGCACATTGACAAGTATCATCTCTAGCACATTGACAGGTTACATCTCTAGCACATTGACAGGTAACATCTCTAGCACATTGACAGGTAACATCTCTAGCACATTGACAGGTAACATCTTTAGCACATTGACAGGTAACATCTCTAGAACATTGACAGGTAACATCTCTAGCACATTGACAGGTAACATCTCCAGCACATTGGTAGCATCTTTAGCACATTGACAGTTAACATCTCCGGCATATTGGTAGCATCTTTAGCACATTGACAGGTAACATCTCTAGCACATTGACAGGTAACATCTCTAGCACATTGACAGGTAACATCTCCAGCACATTGGTAGCATCTTTAGCACATTGACAGTTAACATCTCCGGCACATTGGTAGCATCTTTATTACATTAACAGGTAAAATCTCCAGCACATTGACAGGTAACATCTCCAGCACATTGACAGGTAACATCTCCAGCACATTGACAGGTAACATCTCCAGCACATTGACAGGTAACATCTCCAGCACATTGACAGGTAACATCTCTGGCACATTGACAGGTAACACCTCTAGCACATTGACGGGTAACAATTTTAGCACATTGACAGGTAACATCTCTAGCACATTGACAGGTAACATCTCTAGCACATTGACAGGTAACATCACTAGCACATTGACAGGTAACACCTCTAGCACATTGACAGGTAACATCTCTAGCACATTGACAGGTAACATCTCTAGCACATTGACAGGTAACATCTCCGGCACATTGACAGGTAACATCTCCGTCACATTGACAGGTAACATCTCTAGCACATTGACATGTAACATCTCTAGCACATTGGTAGCATCTTTAGCCCATTGACAGGTAACATCTCCGGCACATTGACAGGTAACATCTCCGGCACATTGACAGGTAACATCTCCGGCACATTGACAGGTAACATCTCTAGCACATTGACAGGTAACATCTCTAGCACATTGACAGGTAACATCTCTAGCACATTGACAGGTAACATCTCTAGCACATTGACAGGTAACATCTCCAGCACATTGGTAGCATCTTTAGCACATTGACAGTTAACATCTCCAGCACATTGACAGGTATCATCTCTAGCACATTGACAGGTAACATCTCTAGCACATTGACAGGTAACATCTCTAGCACATTGACAGGTAACACCTCTAGCACATTGACAGGTAACATCTCTAGCACATTGACAGGTAACATCACTAGCACATTGACAGGTAACATCTCCGGCACATTGACAGGTAACATCTCCGGCGCATTGACAGGTAACATCTCTAGCACATTGACATGTAACATCTCTAGCACATTGACAGGTAACATCTCTAGCACATTGACAGATAACATCTCTAGCACATTGACACGTAACATCTCTAGCACATTGAAAGGTAACATCTCTAGCACATTGACAGGTAACATCTCTAGCACATTGACAGGTAACATCTCTAGCACATTGACAGGTAACATCTCCGGCACATTGGTAGCATCTTTAGCACATTGACAGGTAACATCTCCAGCACATTGACAGGTAACATCTCCAGCACATTGACAGGTAACATCTCTAGCACATTTACAGGTAACACCTCTAGCACATTGACAGGTAACATCTTTAGCACATTGACAGGTAACATCTCTAGCACATTGACATGTAACATCTCTAGCACATTGACAGGTAACACCTCTAGCACATTGACAGGTAACATCTCTAGCACATTGACAGGTAACATCTCTAGCACATTGACAGGTAACATCTCTAGCACATTGACAGGTAACACCTCTAGCACATTGACAGGTAACATCTCTAGCACATTGACAGGTAACATCTCTAGCACATTGACAGGTAACATCTCTAGCACATTGACAGGTAACACCTCTAGCACATTGACAGGTAACATCTCTAGCACATTGACAGGTAACATCTCTAGCACATTGACAGGTAACATCTCCGTCACATTGACAGGTAACATCTCTAGCACATTGACATGTAACATCTCTAGCACATTGGTAGCATCTTTAGCCCATTGACAGGTAACATCTCCGGCACATTGACAGGTAACATCTCCGGCACATTGACAGGTAACATCTCCGGCACATTGACAGGTAACATCTCTAGCACATTGACAGGGAACATCTCTAGCACATTGACAGGTAACATCTCTAGCACATTGACATGTAACATCTCTAGCACATTGACAGGTAACATCTCTAGCACATTGACAGATAATATCTCTAGCACATTGACAGGTAACATCTCTAACACATTGACAGGTAACATCTCTAGCACATTGACAGGTATCATCTCTAGCACATTAACAAGTAACATCTCTAGCACATTGACAGGTAACATATCTAGCACATTGACAGGTAACACCTCTAGCACATTGACAGGTAACATCTCTAGCACATTGACAGGTAACACCTCTAGCACATTGACAGGTAACATCTCTAGCACATTGACAGGTAAACATCACTAGCACATTGACAGGTAACACCTCTAGCACATTGACAGTTAACATCTCCAGCACATTGGTAGCATCTTTAGCACATTGACAGTTAACATCTCCAGCACATTGGTAGCATCTTTAGCACATTGACAGGTAACATCTCCAGCACATTGACAGGTAACAACTCCAGCACATTGAAAGGAAACATCTCTAGCACATTGACAGGTAACACCTCTAGCACATTGACAGGTAACATCTTTAGCACATTGACAGGTAACATCTCTAGCACATTGACATGTAACATCTCTAGCACATTGACAAGTAAAACCTCTAGCACATTGACAGGTAACATCTCTAGCACATTGACAGGTAACATCTCTAGAACATTGACAGGTAACATCTCTAGCACATTGACAGGTAACACCTCTAGCACATTGACAGGTAACATCTCTAGCACATTGACAGGTAACATCACTAGCACATTGACAGGTAACATCTCCGGCACATTAACAGGTAACATCTCTAGCACATTGACATGTAACATCTCTAGCACATTGGTAGCATCTTTAGCACATTGACAGGTAACATCTCCGGCACATTGACAGGTAAAATCTCCGGCACATTGACAGGTAACATCTCCGGCACATTGACAGGTAACATCTCTAGCACATTGACAGGTAACATCTCTAGCACATTGACAGATAATATCTCTAGCACATTGACAGGTAACATCTCTAGCACATTGACAGGTAACATCTCTAGCACATTGACAGGTATCATCTCTAGCAAATTGACAGGTAACATCTCTAGCACATTGACAGGTAACATCTCTAGCACATTGACAGGTAAAATCTCTAACACATTGACAGGTCACATCTCTAGCACATTGACAGGTTGCATCTCTAGCACATTGACAGGTAACATCTCCAGCACATTGGTAGCATCTTTAGCACATTGACAGTTAACATCTCCAGCACATTGACAGGTATCATCTCTAGCACATTGACAGGTAACATCTCTAGCACATTGACAGGTAACATCTCTAGCACATTGACAGGTAACACCTCTAGCACATTGACAGGTAACATCTCTAGCAAATTGACAGGTAACATCTTTAGCATATTGACAGTTAACATCTCTAGCACATTGACAGGTATCATCTCTAGCACATTGACAGGTAACATCTCTAGCACATTGAAAGGTAACATCTCTAGCACATTGACAGGTAACACCCTCTAGCACTTTGACAGGTAACATCTCTAGCACATTGACAGGTAACATCTCTAGCACATTGAAATGTAACATCTTTAGCACATTGACAGGTAACATCTCTAGCAAATTGACAGGTAACATCTTTAGCACATTGACAGGTAACATCTCTAGCACATTGACAGGTAACATCTTTGCACATTGACAAGTATCATCTCTAGCACATTGACATGTAACATCTCTAGCACATTGACAGGTAACATCTCTAGCACATTGAAATGTAACATCTTTAGCACATTGACAGGTACCATCTCCAGCACATTGGTAGCATCTTTAGCACATTGACAGTTAACATCTCCGGCACATTGGTAGCATCTTTAGCACATTAACAGGTAACATCTCCAGCACATTGACAGGTAACATCTCCAGCACATTGACAGGTAACATCTCCAGCACATTGACAGGTAACATCTCCAGCACATTGACAGGTAACATCTCCAGCACATTGACAGGTAACATCTCTGGCACATTGACAGGTAACACCTCTAGCACATTGACGGGTAACAATTTTAGCACATTGACAGGTAACATCTCTAGCACATTGACAGGTAACATCTCTAGCACATTGACAGGTAACATCACTAGCACATTGACAGGTAACACCTCTAGCACATTGACAGGTAACATCTCTAGCACATTGACAGGTAACATCTCTAGCACATTGACAGGTAACATCTCCGGCACATTGACAGGTAACATCTCCGTCACATTGACAGGTAACATCTCTAGCACATTGACATGTAACATCTCTAGCACATTGGTAGCATCTTTAGCCCATTGACAGGTAACATCTCCGGCACATTGACAGGTAACATCTCCGGCACATTGACAGGTAACATCTCCGGCACATTGACAGGTAACATCTCTAGCACATTGACAGGTAACATCTCTAGCACATTGACAGGTAACATCTCTAGCACATTGACAGGTAACATCTCTAGCACATTGACAGGTAACATCTCTAGCACATTGACAGGTAACATCTCCAGCACATTGGTAGCATCTTTAGCACATTGACAGTTAACATCTCCAGCACATTGACAGGTATCATCTCTAGCACATTGACAGGTAACATCTCTAGCACATTGACAGGTAACATCTCTAGCACATTGACAGGTAACACCTCTAGCACATTGACAGGTAACATCTCTAGCACATTGACAGGTAACATCACTAGCACATTGACAGGTAACATCTCCGGCACATTGACAGGTAACATCTCCGGCACATTGACAGGTAACATCTCTAGCACATTGACATGTAACATCTCTAGCACATTGACAGGTAACATCTCTAGCACATTGACAGATAACATCTCTAGCACATTGACACGTAACATCTCTAGCACATTGAAAGGTAACATCTCTAGCACATTGACAGGTAACATCTCTAGCACATTGACAGGTAACATCTCTAGCACATTGACAGGTAACATCTCCGGCACATTGGTAGCATCTTTAGAACATTGACAGGTAACATCTCCAGCACATTGACAGGTAACATCTCCAGCACATTGACAGGTAACATCTCTAGCACATTGACAGGTAACACCTCTAGCACATTGACAGGTAACATCTTTAGCACATTGACAGGTAACATCTCTAGCACATTGACATGTAACATCTCTAGCACATTGACAGGTAACACCTCTAGCACATTGACAGATAACATCTCTAGCACATTGACAGGTAACATCTCTAGCACATTGACAGGTAACATCTCTAGCACATTGACAGGTAACATCTCTAGCACATTGACAGGTAACATCTCTAGCACATTGACAGGTAACATCTCCGGCACATTGACTGTTAACATCTCCGGCACATTGACAGGTAACATCTCTAGCACATTGACATGTAACATCTCTAGCACATTGGTAGCATCTTTAGCACATTGACAGGTAACATCTCCGGCACATTGACAGGTAACATCTCCGGCACATTGACAGGTAACATCTCCGGCACATTGACAGGTAACATCTCTAGCACACTGACAGGTAACATCTCTAGCACATTGACAGATAATATCTCTAGCACATTGACAGGTAACATCTCTAGCACATTGACAGGTAACTTCTCTAGCACATTGACAGGTATCATCTCTAGCACATTAACAGGTAACATCTCTAGCACATTGACAGGTAACATCTCTAGCACATTGACAGGTAAAATCTTAACACATTGACAGGTCACATCTCTAGCACATTGACAGGTAGCATCTCTAGCACATTGACAGGTAACATCTCCAGCACATTGGTAGCATCTTTAGCACATTGACAGTTAACATCTCCAGCACATTGACAGGTATCATCTCTAGCACATTGACAGGTAACATCTCTAGCACATTGACAGGTAACATCTCTAGCACATTGACAGGTAACACCTCTGGCACATTGACAGGTAACACCTCCAGCACATTGACAGGTATCATCTCTAGCACATTGACAGGTAACATCTCTAGCACATTGACAGGTAACACCTCTGGCACATTGACAGGTAACACCTCCAGCACATTGACAGGTATCATCTCTAGCACATTGACATGTAACATCTCTAGCACATTGACAGGTAACACCTCTAGCACATTGACAGGTAACACCTCTAGCACATTGACAGGTAACATCTCTAGCACATTGACAGGTAACACCTCTAGCACATTGACAGGTAACATCTCTAGCACATTGACAGGTAACATCTCTAGCACATTGACAGGTAACATCTCTAGCACATTGACAGGTAACATCTCTAGCACATTGACAGGTAACATCTCTAGCACATTGACAGGTAACATCTTTAGCACATTGACAGGTTACATCTCTAGCACATTGACAGGTAACATCTCCAGCACATTGGTAGCATCTTTAGCATATTGACAGTTAACATCTCCAGCACATTGACAGGTATCATCTCTAGCACATTGACAGGTAACATCCCTAGCACATTGACAGGTAACATCTCTAGCACATTGACAGGTAACCCCTCTAGCACATTGACAGGTAACATCTCCAGCACATTGATATGTAACACCTCTAGCACATTGACAGGTAACATCTCTAGCACATTGACAGGTAACATCTCTAGCACATTGACAGGTAACATCTCTAGCACATTGATAGGTAACGCCTCTAGCACATTGACAGTTAACATCTCCAGCACATTGGTAGCATCTTTAGCACATTGACAGTTAACATCTCCAGCACATTGGTAGCATCTTTAGCACATTGACAGGTAACATCTCTAGCACATTGACAGGTAACACCTCTAGCACATTGACAGGTAACATCTCTAGCACATTGACATGTAACATCTCCAGCAGATTTGTAGCATATCAATCATATTTATTACTTTTAACATCACAATTGCATTTATAGCAGTGGAGTCCATGATTTTTGCAACTTTTGTCTATGAAGTAAATATGTGAGGACGGGATTAAGATAATAAACAAAGAGGACATAAGCCTAGTCTGTGTTAAATGTCTTTAAATTATATGATTTTTTTAATTATTTGATTTAGGTGAGTGGGGGTTGTAAATTTGTAAATTTTAAGAGTGATATTTTCTAATTTAATTCTTTTAAATTAAAATATAATCTTTTAATTTTAAAAAACCAAATTGGGGATTGGCACAATATTATTGCGATTTGCACGACTTTATTAATATCTTATTCCAATTTTAGAAATTTACAAACTTAAAATAAATAATGGGCAAGTTATTGAATAAAGTTGATTATTTAATACTTAGTACCTAATAATAATAAAATGTCTTGAAAAAAATAAAAAGACCAAATTGTTGATTGAAAATGTGTAATGAAAAAAAAAGTTTTTAAATATTAAGTGCAGCAATGCCACCTTATTTTCCTTTTTGAGTTGTCAAAAAATATGACATTGGATGTTATCTAATTGTGTGCACATAGCAGCACATAGCTGATCAACGTCTTGCAATGAATACTCATGTTGACTAACAATAAAATATCCTGGATTTTTCCTGCATTGTATCGGTACTCAAAGAATCTTATACAGTCGCCTGTTCTTATGTAAATATAATTTCGTCGTTGAAGAAAACATCCACTTCTGAGTTAATTATTTAAGTTGATGCCACGGGCAAGTTAAAATTTAAGCACACCCCTGATTTATATTGTACACATAAAAGCACATTTATATTTACAAGCTCTAGAAGATAGACGATGCTTATAGATCTCTGAAATATAAAAGTCTACCGAGTCAATTACTTTTTTTACACTCGTTGGCGGCATTGAAATGATAACCTTTTGTAACGCTATTTCTCTTGGAAAAAGTGGGTTTATAGATTCGAAATGTCTGTCAAGCTTAACAATGCAACTCTTCCTGAACCATACAAGATAGAGGGTTCAGGTCTTTGCAAATATGCTAAGGAGGTCCCAAGGATGTGCTACAGAAAAAAAATAGCGAAAAGGTTTACTGGATTTTCTGGAACATCCAAAAAAAACAGAAAAAATATCAGTATTTTGTCAATATCTCGCCAACCATAACATCTATCGGGTTGAAACAAAGGTCAAACAATAGCTAATAATATTTAGAACAATGTTGGAGAAGGAATTTTCAAAAAAGTCTTTACATTCGACTCCCATAATTTTAGAAGCAATTTTTTAAGCAATTGTTTTGTTTCAAATTGATTGATTTGAAATGACTTTTAATGTAATCTAGAATGATAGTTGATGGGGTTTTCCCGCTTTGTGAATGTTTATGTTAGATTATGCGTGGTGCGCATTATATTGACACATTCTTAGTGTGATGTAGCGTGAGGGGATATGACGTCATATTGAGTGTTTTTTTTTCAGAATTACTTATTTGAATCGACTTTTAATGTAATCAAGATTGATTTCCCTTGATAGAAAATCGGAAATCCCTTGTTGGAAATTGCGTTTAAATACTCATTCGAGTTTTTATTTCTTGTTTTTTAATGCCACATTACAATAAAGAAATCAATAAAGACAAATAAAAAGCATATAAGTATAAAAGAAAGACAAAGTATAGATCTATAAAAGATAGAAATCCTATATAATAAAAGGCAAGTTTCTGACAGTTCTGTCCCGTCATCTATAGCGATTGGTCCCTGAAACACATATGACTCCTACAGCCAATCATATTGAACACGTTTACGCCATTTACGCGGACGTTCAAAACGAGTTATTTTTGGTGCAGTACTTCTTCCAAGACTTTATTTTGAGTTATGCGCGTTGGCATTTATAGTAAAAAGCTCTGTTTTTACTAGTTATTTATTTTAACTATAATGAATAGTACTTTTGACGTCGTGGACATGTAATGCCGGTCGAGACGGCTGATTGAGGGGAGTTACAATATGCCACCGTACGGTGGCGGAACGTACTTGGGCGGGCTTTGTTGCTCGTTGAGATCATAATGGATTATAGATACAAACATTTTAATGGAATCTGTGTAAACAACTAAGAAATATTTCTCATTTTCAGAATTACACTGCACTCAGGATATTCCAGACAGCAGACGATTTTTTCAAATCTCTCGGGATGATAGAAATGCCCGAGAGTTTCTGGAATGATTCCCTCTTGGAAAAACCCCAAGATGGCCGCGACGTTGTGTGTTATGCTTCTGTCTGGGATTTCTATAATGGAAAGGATTTTAGGTATAAGTCTTAGTGTCATATTAGGTACAAGTCTTAGTGTCATTTTAGGTACAAGTCTTAGTGTCATTTAGTACAAATCTAATTATCTTTTTAGTACAAGTGTTAGTGTCATTTTAGGCACACGTCTTAGTGTCATTTCAGGTACAAGTCTTAGTGCCATTTTAGGTAAACATCTTAATGTCATTTTAGGCACAAGTCTTAGTGTCATTTCAGGTACAAGTCTTAGTGCCATTTTAGGTAAACATCTTAATGTCATTTTAGGCACACGTCTTAGTGTCATTTTAGGTACACGTCTTAGTGTCATTTTAGGTACAAGTCTTAGTGTCATTTTAGGTACAAGTCTTAGTGTCATTTAGTACAAATCTAATTATCTTTTTAGTACAAGTCTTATTGTCATTTTAGGTACACGTCTTAGTGACATTTAGTACAAATCTAATTATCTTTTTAGAACAAGTCTTAGTGTCATTTTAGGTAAAAGTCTTAGTGTCATTTCAGGTACAAGTCTTAGTGCCATTTTAGGTAAACATCTTAATGTCATTTTAGGCACACGTCTTAGTGTCATTTTAGGTACAAGTCTTAGTGTCATTTAGTACAAATCTAATTATCTTTTTAGTACAAGTCTTAGTGTCATTTTAGGTACACGTCTTAGTGACATTTAGTACAAATCTAATTATCTTTTTAGAACAAGTCTTAGTGTCATTTTAGGTAAAAGTCTTAGTGTCATTTCAGGTACAAGTCTTAGTGCCATTTTAGGTAAACATCTTAATGTCATTTTAGGCACAAGTCTTAGTGTCATTTTAGGTACAAGTCTTAGTGTCATTTTAGGTACAAGTCTTAGTGTCATTTCAGGTACACGTCTTAGTGCCATTTTAGGTACAAGTCTTAGTGTCATTTTAGGTACAAGTCTTAGTGTCATTTTAGGTACACGTCTTAGTGCCATTTTAGGTACAAGTCTTAGTGTCATTTTAGGTACAAGTCTTAGTGTCATTTTAGGTACAAGTCTGAGTGTTATTTTAGGTACAAGTCTTAGTGCCATTTTAGGTACAAGTCTGAGTGTCATTTTAGGTACAAGTCTTAGTGCCATATTAGGTACAAGTCTTAGTGTCATTTTAGGTACAAGTCTTAGTGTCATTTAGGTACAAGTCTTAGTGTAATTTTAGGTACAAGTCTGAGTGTCATTTTAGGTACAAGTCTTAATGCCATTTTAGGTACAAGTCTGAGTGTCATTTTAGGTACAAGTCTTAGTGCCATTTTAGGTACAAGTCTTAGTGTCATTTAGGTACACGTCTTAGTGTCATTTTAGGTACAAGTCTGAGTGTCATTTTAGGTACAAGTCTTAATGCCATTTTAGGTACAAGTCTGAGTGTCATTTTAGGTACAAGTCTTAGTGCCATTTTAGGTACAAGTCTTAGTGTCATTTAGGTACACGTCTTAGTGTCATTTTAGGTACACGTCTTAGTGTCGTTTTAGGTACAAGTCTTAGTGTCATTTTAGGTACAAGTCTTAGTGTCATTTAGGTACACGTCTTAGTGTCATTTTAGGTACAAGTCTTAGTGTCATTTTAGGTACACGCCTTAGTGTCATTTTAGGTACAAGTCTTAGTGTCATTTAAGGTACACGTCTTAGTGTCATTTTAGGTACTAGTCTTAGTGTCATTTTAGGTACACGTCTTAGTGCCATATTAGGTACAAGTCTTAGTGTCATTTAGGTACAAGTCTTAGTGTCATTTTAGGTACAAGTCTTAGTGTCATTTAGGTACACGTCTTAGTGTCATTTTAGGTACAAGTCTTAGTGTCATTTTAGGTACAAGTGCTAGTGTCATTTAGGTACACGTCTTAGTGTCATTTTAGGTACAAGTCTTAGTGTCATTTTAGGTACACGTCTTAGTGTCATTTTAGGTACAAGTCTTAGTGTCATTTAGGTACAAGTCTTAGTGTAATTTTAGGTACAAGTCTTAGTGTCATTTTAGGTACACGTCTTAGTGTCATTTTAGGTACTAGTCTTAGTGTCATTTAGGTACACGTCTTAGTGTCATTTTAGGTACAAGTCTTAGTGCCATATTAGGTACAAGTCTTAGTGTCATTTTAGGTACAAGTCTTAGTGTCATTTAGGTACACGTCTTAGTGTAATTTTAGGTACAAGTCTTAGTGTCATTTAGGTACAAGTCTTAGTGTCATTTTAGGTACAAGTCTTAGTGTCATTTAGGTACACGTCTTAGAGTCATTTAGGAACACGTCTTAGTGTCATTTTAGGTACAAGTCTTAGTGTCATTTAGGTACAAGTCTTAGTGTCATTTTAGGTACAGTCTTAGTGTCATTTAGTACATATCTAATTGTCATTTTAGTACAAGTCTTAGTGTCATTTAGGTACACGTCTTAGAGTCATTTAGGAACACGTCTTAGTGTCATTTTAGGTACAAGTCTTAGTGTCATTTAGGATAAAGTCATAGTGTCATTTCATTTTAACGTTTTACCAAGACAGTGAGCTGTAATTTTTAAAGCCATTTTTTTTAATTATGAGGAAATTGTATTCATCAAAATTCTGGCTCGGCAGTGAGAGTGGGGACATACTGTGCTCGGCAGTGAGAGTGGGGACATACTGTGCTCGGCAGTGAGAGTGGGGACATACTGTGCTCGGCAGTGAGAGTGGGGACATACTGTGCTCGGCAGTGAGAGTGGGGACATACTGTGCTCGGCAGTGAGAGTGGGGACATACTGTGCTCGGCAGTGAGAGTGGGGACATACTGTGCTCGGCAGTGAGAGTGGGGACATACTGTGCTCGGCAGTGAGAGTGGGGACATACTGTGCTCGGCAGTGAGAGTGGGGACATACTGTGCTCGGCAGTGAGAGTGGGGACATACTGTGCTCGGCAGTGAGAGTGGGGACATACTGTGCTCGGCAGTGAGAGTGGGGACATACTGTGCTCGGCAGTGAGAGTGGGGACATACTGTGCTCGGCAGTGAGAGTGGGGACATACTGTGCTCGGCAGTGAGAGTGGGGACATACTGTGCTCGGCAGTGAGAGTGGGGACATACTGTGCTCGGCAGTGAGAGTGGGGACATACTGTGCTCGGCAGTGAGAGTGGGGACATACTGTGCTCGGCAGTGAGAGTGGGGACATACTGTGCTCGGCAGTGAGAGTGGGGACATACTGTGCTCGGCAGTGAGAGTGGGGACATACTGTGCTCGGCAGTGAGAGTGGGGACATACTGTGCTCGGCAGTGAGAGTGGGGACATACTGTGCTCGGCAGTGAGAGTGGGGACATACTGTGCTCGGCAGTGAGAGTGGGGACATACTGTGCTCGGCAGTGAGAGTGGGGACATACTGTGCTCGGCAGTGAGAGTGGGGACATACTGTGCTCGGCAGTGAGAGTGGGGACATACTGTGCTCGGCAGTGAGAGTGGGGACATACTGTGCTCGGCAGTGAGAGTGGGGACATACTGTGCTCGGCAGTGAGAGTGGGGACATACTGTGCTCGGCAGTGAGAGTGGGGACATACTGTGCTCGGCAGTGAGAGTGGGGACATACTGTGCTCGGCAGTGAGAGTGGGGACATACTGTGCTCGGCAGTGAGAGTGGGGACATACTGTGCTCGGCAGTGAGAGTGGGGACATACTGTGCTCGGCAGTGAGAGTGGGGACATACTGTGCTCGGCAGTGAGAGTGGGGACATACTGTGCTCGGCAGTGAGAGTGGGGACATACTGTGCTCGGCAGTGAGAGTGGGGACATACTGTGCTCGGCAGTGAGAGTGGGGACATACTGTGCTCGGCAGTGAGAGTGGGGACATACTGTGCTCGGCAGTGAGAGTGGGGACATACTGTGCTCGGCAGTGAGAGTGGGGACATACTGTGCTCGGCAGTGAGAGTGGGGACATACTGTGCTCGGCAGTGAGAGTGGGGACATACTGTGCTCGGCAGTGAGAGTGGGGACATACTGTGCTCGGCAGTGAGAGTGGGGACATACTGTGCTCGGCAGTGAGAGTGGGGACATACTGTGCTCGGCAGTGAGAGTGGGGACATACTGTGCTCGGCAGTGAGAGTGGGGACATACTGTGCTCGGCAGTGAGAGTGGGGACATACTGTGCTCGGCAGTGAGAGTGGGGACATACTGTGCTCGGCAGTGAGAGTGGGGACATACTGTGCTCGGCAGTGAGAGTGGGGACATACTGTGCTCGGCAGTGAGAGTGGGGACATACTGTGCTCGGCAGTGAGAGTGGGGACATACTGTGCTCGGCAGTGAGAGTGGGGACATACTGTGCTCGGCAGTGAGAGTGGGGACATACTGTGCTCGGCAGTGAGAGTGGGGACATACTGTGCTCGGCAGTGAGAGTGGGGACATACTGTGCTCGGCAGTGAGAGTGGGGACATACTGTGCTCGGCAGTGAGAGTGGGGACATACTGTGCTCGGCAGTGAGAGTGGGGACATACTGTGCTCGGCAGTGAGAGTGGGGACATACTGTGCTCGGCAGTGAGAGTGGGGACATACTGTGCTCGGCAGTGAGAGTGGGGACATACTGTGCTCGGCAGTGAGAGTGGGGACATACTGTGCTCGGCAGTGAGAGTGGGGACATACTGTGCTCGGCAGTGAGAGTGGGGACATACTGTGCTCGGCAGTGAGAGTGGGGACATACTGTGCTCGGCAGTGAGAGTGGGGACATACTGTGCTCGGCAGTGAGAGTGGGGACATACTGTGCTCGGCAGTGAGAGTGGGGACATACTGTGCTCGGCAGTGAGAGTGGGGACATACTGTGCTCGGCAGTGAGAGTGGGGACATACTGTGCTCGGCAGTGAGAGTGGGGACATACTGTGCTCGGCAGTGAGAGTGGGGACATACTGTGCTCGGCAGTGAGAGTGGGGACATACTGTGCTCGGCAGTGAGAGTGGGGACATACTGTGCTCGCAGTGAGAGTGGGGACATACTGTGCTCGGCAGTGAGAGTGGGGACATACTGTGCTCGGCAGTGAGAGTGGGGACATACTGTGCTCGGCAGTGAGAGTGGGGACATACTGTGCTCGGCAGTGAGAGTGGGGACATACTGTGCTCGGCAGTGAGAGTGGGGACATACTGTGCTCGGCAGTGAGAGTGGGGACATACTGTGCTCGGCAGTGAGAGTGGGGACATACTGTGCTCGGCAGTGAGAGTGGGGACATACTGTGCTCGGCAGTGATAGTGGGGACATACTGTGCTCGGCAGTGAGAGTGGGGACATACTGTGCTCGGCAGTGAGAGTGGGGACATACTGTGCTCGGCAGTGAGAGTGGGGACATACTGTGCTCGGCAGTGAGAGTGGGGACATACTGTGCTCGGCAGTGAGAGTGGGGACATACTGTGCTCGGCAGTGAGAGTGGGGACATACTGTGCTCGGCAGTGAGAGTGGGGACATACTGTGCTCGGCAGTGAGAGTGGGGACATACTGTGCTCGGCAGTGAGAGTGGGGACATACTGTGCTCGGCAGTGAGAGTGGGGACATACTGTGCTCGGCAGTGAGAGTGGGGACATACTGTGCTCGGCAGTGAGAGTGGGGACATACTGTGCTCGGCAGTGAGAGTGGGGACATACTGTGCTCGGCAGTGAGAGTGGGGACATACTGTGCTCGGCAGTGAGAGTGGGGACATACTGTGCTCGGCAGTGAGAGTGGGGACATACTGTGCTCGGCAGTGAGAGTGGGGACATACTGTGCTCGGCAGTGAGAGTGGGGACATACTGTGCTCGGCAGTGAGAGTGGGGACATACTGTGCTCGGCAGTGAGAGTGGGGACATACTGTGCTCGGCAGTGAGAGTGGGGACATACTGTGCTCGGCAGTGAGAGTGGGGACATACTGTGCTCGGCAGTGAGAGTGGGGACATACTGTGCTCGGCAGTGATAGTGGGGACATACTGTGCTCGGCAGTGAGAGTGGGGACATACTGTGCTCGGCAGTGATAGTGGGGACATACTGTGCTCGGCAGTGAGAGTGGGGACATACTGTGCTCGGCAGTGATAGTGGGGACATACTGTGCTCGGCAGTGAGAGTGGGGACATACTGTGCTCGGCAGTGATAGTGGGGACATACTGTGCTCGGCAGTGAGAGTGGGGACTTACAGTGCTCGGCAGTGAGAGTGGGGACATACTGTGCTCGGCAGTGAGAGTGGGGACATACTGTGCTCGGCAGTGAGAGTGGGGACATACTGTGCTCGGCAGTGAGAGTGGGGACATACTGTGCTCGGCAGTGAGAGTGGGGACATACTGTGCTCGGCAGTGAGAGTGGGGACATACTGTGCTCGGCAGTGAGAGTGGGGACATACTGTGCTCGGCAGTGAGAGTGGGGACATACTGTGCTCGGCAGTGAGAGTGGGGACATACTGTGCTCGGCAGTGAGAGTGGGGACATACTGTGCTCGGCAGTGAGAGTGGGGACATACTGTGCTCGGCAGTGAGAGTGGGGACATACTGTACTCGGCAGTGAGAGTGGGGACATACTGTGCTCGGCAGTGAGAGTGGGGACATACTGTGCTCGGCAGTGAGAGTGGGGACATACTGTGCTCGGCAGTGAGAGTGGGGACATACTGTGCTCGGCAGTGAGAGTGGGGACATACTGTGCTCGGCAGTTAGAGTGGGGACATACTGTGCTCGGCAGTGAGAGTGGGGACATACTGTGCTCGGCAGTGAGAGTGGGGACATACTGTGAACTACTTACAATATGTATTGACAGTACTAATTCTTTATGAACAAAGCCATTAGTTGGTCCCTACATGTTTGAATTACATAAGATACTTATTGTGACATATAGAGTCATCAAGTGCACTGTGATTACTGCAGAGGATTTGCTCTCCGCCCACCGTGCCGTGGGCAGTATCGAATACTTCCTTCAGTACAAGGAGCAGCCGATAATGTTCAGACACGGAGGCAATCCTGGTGGGTCGTACGCTTATCATAAATTCAAAAAACAAAACGTGTGCTTTGATTAATTTTATGATAAATTTGATTATCAGAAATTCAATTCTTTCTTTAAAAATTTAACGTATTATCATTTTTTATTTAAGTTGTCGTGAAATCATTTTGATCATGAAATTGTCACTAATTTGTTTAGCTTATTGAAGTTGTCACTTATGTTATTTATTGAAGTTGTCACTAAATTACTAATATTTTTCACAGGATTCCACGAAGCAGTCGGTGACGCCATAGCCTTGTCAGTTGAGACACCGGAACACTTGTATAAAATTGGACTCAATCCTTCTGTTGCCAGTGATGACGGTATGATATATAACAACTTTAACAAACATCCGAGCATCATTGTAAACTTTCTGGAATAATACTACCAGGAGATAGGAGGACTAAAGACATCATTATAAAGAATTGCTTTGGTTTTCGACTTGACTGTTTTTGGATAGCAGACTGTATTTACCTGTGGCAAACGTGTCGCTTTTCCTTCTTTTTTTATGAATGAAATGTCTTCAACGATATCTGAACTCATTGAGTGAGAAGCTTTCATTGAAATGCACATGACATCAATCTTAACTTTCCTATATATTCATTTTACAAAGTTGTCAGGTGCGTCTATCAAGATGACTCTTCTATTATTCTTTTTTATCGTTCATAATTCGTTTACTGTCTGAAAATAGCAGAAGTATTGAGTGTTCTGGATAATTCGGCAGCTTGTCATTTAACCCTTACAGAAACACGAATATAATAGCTATAAAAACAGAGGTAAGACACGTTAACTCAGTGAGGCCTTTGTAACAACGAAATGCTCTGTGACTATTGGTATAAAGTTTTCTATTCCGTATTTTTCAAAAATGTCTTATATATTATTTATTGACCTCTTGATAAAAACCTTCATATTGCATGCTTACACCCGGTGCTTTTTTTGTGACGGTGTGCACCGGTACGGCGTACCGGCACCTTTTTCAATGTGGGGAAAAATTATTACTTTTCTTGTATTTTAACGCTTATTATTATTAGTTAATTATAAAATAAAATTGTTTTAGACATTTAGTATCTTTGCAGTTGTGATTTAGCTTGCATCGAGGTGTGAACTGGTAGTTAAAAGTTAGGCAATCCATCACTGAGTACCGGCACCTATTTTTTTACCAAAAAAAGCCCTGCTTACACCCATTTCGATTTATATAGCATTTTTGGACAACTTATTATTTACATTGACTTTATGACTACTCCTCTCAGATCTTCATAAATACGTGGCCATTATTCCATACCATCCCTGGTGACAGAGATAAGTTATAATGTGCAGCATCACATTCCGTATTACTACTACTACAAGGAAATAGGGCTCCGTGTGCCTTGGAAACTGGGATTTAAGTTGTTCTGACATAGCTCTATCTTAGCAAGATTGAGCAGATCTTTAAAATAATGCAGCGCGAATGCCAATATTAATATATTTTGGGAATCTGTTATATTATTAAATAAGAGTTACGATATAGAAACTTTAGACATACTTTAATAGACCTCAATAAAAAGAAGGGGATATTATCTAATCTCCAAAATTCTCTAAAATACTTACTGTCATTGTTTCTTACATCACAATACATGATTATACATCCACTTTCCCTACAAACAAAATAGGTGATTTTAACATAATTCATACTAACATTTGATAGACTATTTCTTTTGTATATTTAAGTAAGGGCTAGGCGATAAGACAACGTCATGACTTAAATAAATTGAATAGAGTAGATCAAGATTTAATAAGTCAATATACCTTTGACATGGAATTATCTTTAGTTAAGTGCATTTCCTACCAATTAAACCCCAATTAAAAATTATGGCTATTGATATATTTCAAAATAGAGTCCGATCTGAACTTCTTAATGAGCACGGCACTCGAGAAGGTCGCCTTCCTTCCTTTCGGCTATCTCGTTGACCAGTGGCGATGGAGTGTGTTTAGAGGTGATACCACACCTGACAAGTATAATGATGAGTGGTGGAACCTCAGGTAAGTCTTTGATGTGTTGAAGCATTCATTCACAGTTCATTCTACATTAGCTAATTAGTCAGCAACAGGACACCAGCTTCCTAGCCAAGTTAAAACGTATTAAGAAAGTAAAGTTCTAAGCAGTAAAAAGTGTTACCTGATAGAAAATTCGTAATTACTATGAACATCCCTGGGTAAACATTGTGTTTTCCCCAGATGTAAGTACCAGGGATTGTCTTCACCTGTTCCCACGAAATCGTCAGATTTTGACCCAGGTGCCAAATATCACATACCTGCGGACATCTCTTACGTCAGGTACTGTCTTGTAAATGACCTCTTTGATTTCATTCCTTTATAAAAATAGCATTTCCACCTCTATTATTTGTTCTTTGTTCCTTCTTTTTACTATGCCTCTCTCTCTCTCTCTCTCTCTCTCTCTCTCTCTCCCTCTCTCTCTCTCTCTCTCTCTCTCTCTCCCTCTCTCTCTCTCTCTCTCTCTCTCTGTTTCTCTCTCTCTCTCTCTCTCTCTCTCTCTGTTTCTCTCTCTCTCTCTCTCTCTCTCTCTCTCTCTCTCTCTCGCTCTCTCTCTCTCTCTCTCTCTCTCTCTCGCTCTCTCTCTCTCTCTCTCTCTCTCTCGCTCTCTCTCTCTCTCTCTCTCTCTCTCGCTCTCTCTCTCTTTCTCTCTCTCGCTCTCTCTCTCTCTCTCTCTCTCTCTCGCTCTCTCTCTCTCTCTCTCTCTCTCTCTCTCGCTCTCTCTCTCTCTCTCTCTCTCTCTCGCTCTCTCTCTCTCTCTCTGTTTCTCTCTCTCTCTCTCTCTCTCTCTCTCTCTCTCTCGCTCTCTCTCTCTCTCTCTCTCTCGCTCTCTCTCTCTCTCTCTCTCTCTCTCGCTCTCTCTCTCTCTCTCTCTCTCGCTCTCTCTCTCTCTCTCTCTCTCTCTCTCTCTCTCGCTCTCTCTCTCTCTCTCTCTCTCTCTCTCTCTCGCTCTCTCTCTCTCTCTCTCTCTCTCTCTGTTTCTCTCTCTCTCTCTCTCAAATCATTTTAAATCTTATTCTTTCTCTCTTTTTCTCTCTATCTCTCTGTCTTAGTCTCTCTCTTAATTTGTTTTTCTCTCTCTCTCACCCTCTTTCCCAAGAAAACGTTCAACTCTTGCAAAATGTTTTTCTTTTTTCAAATGTCTTATGTTAGCGTGTAAGTCAGAGAGAAAGGCAGAGAGACAGAGAGACAGAGAGAGGGCAAAAAATATACGAGAGTTCATGTTTGCACTATGTGTTTATGTCTGTTTTTGATCATTTGCATCCATATTATTTTGTCTGTAATAGTTAATGTCATGTGTCTAATGTTCTAGCAATGTCCCTTTTGTTACAAATTGAATACAAACTTCTAATAATTTATGAACTTGAAACTACGCCTAACATCAAATGAACTCTCTATATCTCAGGTACTTTGTTAGTGCTGTCATACACTTTCAGTTCCATAAAGCTTTATGCGATGTGTCGGGACACACTGGTCCACTGCATAAATGTGACATCTACAACAGTACGGCTGCAGGAGAACTATACAGGTATTGGGGCGGGGGGGGACGTTACGCTAGACCGCTTCTATTTATAGAATACCGCTTGATATGGAGTAAGGATGAAAGGATTTATAACATGACTTGGACACTACAGGATAGATGCCTTTTCATTATAAAATATTTACAGCTTAAAACAATGAAATATGGAACTTAAAATGCTTACCATTAAATGCCATTGAAAACAAGTTCTTAAAGAAATCCAACTATTTTAACCAAACAGAAAACTAACAATCTTAATCTTGACTATGATATCTACCTTATCCACACAATGGATATTATATAAATATGTCATTAAAAAATTAGATATCTAAATTTCGCCAGCTATATGTCTTTGTTTATCTCCGCTACAACTGCACGGCAATGAAATTAACTTTAGCTGAGCTCCGGAAAATCAAATAAGATTTGTTTTCTAAATAAAATTTCATATTTCTCTCCCCAGTAAAATGTTAAAACTTGGCTCCTCCCAGCCCTGGCCGGAAGCCATGTACGCACTCACAGGACAATACAAAATGGATGCCAAGCCCCTCTTGGATTACTTTGCTCCTTTAATGGCATATTTACGAGATGAGAATGGTGACGACTATGGTTGGAATCCTAACTGTCCCACTTCATAATGATCAATTAGAATTCCTTTAATTTCATTTGGGGAATAAAAACATATGCTTCTATTTGTTTTTTTATTAGTACGAATGTTTTTAATATTGAAAATCAATAATGGCTTGGTCTTATAAATTATAGTTAAGGCAACTAAAAAACTGAATATATTTTTAAAATTAACAAATTTAATACAAAAAGCTTAAATTAAATTACAAAATACACAAACAAATTGTGTAATGAAACAATAAATTTTAGCTTTATTATTAAACTAACACTACAGATATATTACAAGAGCTTACTACTATTATTAAACAACACTACTTTTGGCTGGTCTTAAACAAAGTATAAATTATTTTTAAGAATACTTAAAAATTTAAAACTGATCTAAATTAATTTTTTTCATGACAGCTTTGTTTTTGCGAAACTTTCATTGCGAATAAATTCGTTTATGGCGGTTAGACGGGTGATTCATGTTTTTACACTATGTCTGTAATGTCGTTATTTTAACAACCAACGCCTCACGTGCTGTCAACCCTCCTGGAGATGTCCCAGTCGTCCCTTGTCCCTTCTGTTCCCGAAACTTCCGTGCAAGGATCGGCCTCATCAGCCATCTGCGCACGCACAGACAGAGCCAGTCCCAGCAACCCTCGGATGACTAGAGTGGTCTTCGTTGAATCGACGGACGAACAACAACTAGACGAAAGTTCAACTTTTTAAGGCTAGAGTGATCAGGGTGTTTTTGTGGTATTATTAGAGGGAGCTTACTTTACTGTTGGCAGTCACAACACTGTATTAGAGTGAGCTTACTTTACTGTTGGCAGTCACAACACTGTATTAGAGAGAGCTTACTTTACTGTTGGCAGTCACAACACTGTATTAGAGGGAGCTTACTTTACTGTTGGCAGTCACAACACTGTATTAGAGGGAGCTTACTTTACTGTTGGCAGTCACAACACTGTATTAGAGGGAGCTTACTTTACTGTTGGCAGTCACAACACTGTATTAGAGGGAGCTTACTTTATTGTTGGCAGTCACAACACTGCTCAGAGCAGCGCTGTTAAATTTTTGGAACATGATCAAATGAATGGCAATAGAAAAAAAATATCGTTAATATTCCTAATTGTTTTCCATAAATAAATTCTCTGGGTTATCTTCTTATACAGTGCTTCTCAAAGTGGTGGTCCGCGGACCGGTGCCGGTCCGTGGGCCATCCGATGCCGGTCCTCAGAAGTTACCAAGAAAGGACAGTTCGCTACCACGTCAGTACAGGGAAAATACTTCACCGGTCCCTGGTTCAATGGAAAAAATTCCTGCCGGTCCGTAAAACTAAAAAGTTTGAGAAGCACTGTAATCTAATACATCTTTAAAACTTTTCCTCTGGTGAACGAAGGTGTAAAGATAAATTTACATAAATTTTTATTTCATTTCAAATCTGTTCAACCGTGTACCCCAGTGAATGAAGTCGACCAAACGACTTATATCTGTGACACGTGAAGCCAAACGATAAACATCTTCTTTGGTAGCACACAACTGTGAAGAAATGGCGCCAGAGGTAAACAAGATCACAGGTCATGTTTAAAAACCTGACTTCAAAACACGACATGACTTAAACACATGAAATAACTTCAAAACATGACCTCAAACATGACAAAAAGAATACAAAAACAATCTACTACATCCCAAGCACACAATCAATATGAAATTTAATACGCCTGCTCCGATTTTTAAAAAAAGGTTTTGGTTTCTGCTACGTCATATGTCACCGATGGAATACGCACCTCAATCTTTTGGCTTTCTGCGCAACTCATTGTAACGTTAGTGGTGAATTTATTACACCAAATACATCTTAGATTAGCATAATCAAACATCGTGAATTCTAAATAGAGTATGTGCATGCATAGTTAAAGTTATTCAACTTTTTATTAGCCCTTCATACTTTTTACTTGTTAGGCGAGTTGGTATTGTGTGGCTTCATTATTCAACTATTTATTATTCACTTTTGCTTACAGTAAAAATATATTTTTCCTTCATTGCAATTTGTACATCTTTCTCCCTAATCATATAGTGACATTGAATTCCAACTGGCATTACCTGAGCATGTTGACTTGTTTGTATTGATGTCTTCTTTGGTCTTCTTGGCCTTGGTTGATATTAAAACCTTTGTGATTCACAGCGGATGTTGGAATTATAGGATTAGGGGTTATGACAAATATTAGATATTTCAGATGTCTGTATGGTCTGCATGTGATTTCATTGTATTGCTTCAGGGAGAAAGAAGGTAATCGACTGGAGGAAAATATGAAGCACAGAGACAGGATGTGTAGGACTGAATCGTACTTTTCGAAATAACAAAACACCGAAAACATTGACCTTTAAGACTTAATATGTTTATGACTATTTGGAATTTTAAAGGAACCAAGCAATCAAAGCGCAATCAAAGACCACGTGCTTTAAGCTTAAACTTGTAAGCAATTGACGTGCTAAAAGTTGATAGTAAAATTTATTGTTATACTCTTTTTTTTTGCTTACATCCAATAAAATCTTAATCTCAGAATGTGCACTGTGCTGTTGGGTCGTATCGGGCGTTCTATCTCCAAGGAGAGTTTTTATCGCCAGATTTCAAGATAGATTTCTCCAATACGAAAATACAGGTGTAGAAAAGACGTTTGCAATGAATATTGTTATCACAAAATCGAAATCTACATCTACTTGTATAAGAACTTAACATTAGTTTGTTGCTTTCCGAAAAAATGAACATTTGTAGGTGCTATTTTGCAGTCCCTTTATTATACCAAACAATTTTAGTTCTTACAGTAGCTATGAAATGGCAGAGTCTATAGCTACTTGAAAACATGGTCCTTTTATACAGGCACAGCAGTAGTAGGTCAATGCTCAGGTTAGGAGAGACACGTTCAAGTCCCACGACAAAAAAATTATTTCGGTGTCATGATACACCAAGGGCTCTCAACTTATATTTAAACTTTATTTCCTGCAAACGTCTCATATCAAACTTATATAATAGCCCTTGGAAAAAGACTTCTTAGTCTTATCTTATATTTTACAGACGCTTTAAATAAACCGAAGTTTATTGCGGCCTACGCTATCCATGGTTTGTGTTTAGTCTTGCATTATTATTACAGTTTTAAACGTTTATTGAGTTTTGGTTTTCCTGGTTTGCTCAGGCAAACCATTTCACTTCCGAATTCCGGACGGGAAGACTGAGCATTTATGTGTGTTTGTTCTTGCATACGGAATGAGAAAAGTGTTTTTATCCTTATGTCTATCTGAGGGTTGTATTAGATTATATTTGTGTTGTATTTTCAAGTTATAATTAATTGCCTTTGTACATTTTAAAAATATATTTTCATCAGTTAAACAAGGTATATATTATTTATGCTTTATAGCATTGATACAGGGTCATGTGATCAGATATGGACAGTTATTCCGAATCCCTTGGCATTGTGGGGCAGTTGCCCAAACAATGAGTACCTCAAGAAAATAAAGGTTTTGGGGTCGTCAGAAAAGCATTTTACGCCATTTAGTAAATGTTATTGTCGAGAAAAAAAGCTGTATACTTCCATCACTAAAACCATAATAAACGAATTTTCTGCCATAGTGAACTAGATGTTTTTGCTGTCTCGAAAACTCATATTTCTATTCTTACACACAGGATTTATATCCTAAATTATTTTAGTCGTAATTTCAAAAATGAATAGCTATCACAATCCCTTTCTCTTTTATTTATTATTATTACGTCAATATGTTTATAGTACTCAGTGTGACTTTAGCTGAATGAAGAACCAATCCATTGTTTAATTGTATAGATTATTTCATTTTGAACAAGGATCAACATCACGCCAGTGAAGAGCGTCACAGCTACTAACGTCACGCCAGGAGAAGACAATCTCATCTTTGATCACCCTATTCCGGTCTGGTATTTGAACCAAGGAGGATAACTGTGTCGTACTACGGGGGGACCACTAGAGGGCGTGTTGTTTTATGAACTCTAGGTCATTACAAGAGATCTCTCACGGTGCAAACATCCCGCCCCCTACGTGTAACCCCCAACCCCACCTCTCCCCGTCCCTCCCCCTCTCCAACTTTTACGAACTTGAAAGTCCGGTCCAGACGTTCACTTACCACCTTCACAACTAGTGCACCAGGATTGTCTGAAAGTGATCATTTGAATAGCGCAGTAGTGGATCTAAACAGCCACGTGATTCGTCGACCAAGTAAGTCTCCCTTTCTATGTTACTTAAACGATTATTCTCACAAAATGTCGAGAGTCGTGGCAGACTTCCAACTTTCTTTGAAATTTCACTTTTAAACTCCTGGATTGTTGGTTAAATATATTATTTTTGGTGCAGTTACACAATTAACATGCATGTAGTCTTCATGTGCATCTATATATATATAATCAAAGTAAGTCTGTTTGTGTGTGTGTGTGCATGTCCTTTATAGCTGACTAAACCATTCATCCGATCGTCATGAAATTTTTGGAGACTGTTAAGTACCTACCTGGGATGGTAACTGGCAACTTTGTTTTCTAAATTTAACACTCATGGGGCACCGGGGGCCCATATTGTCATTTTTTGCTTATATGAGCTATATAAAAATTAGTTTAAGCGCTAGCTACTGTGTAAATTGTTGGATCTTAACCAAACTTTGCATATGACAACTTGATAGCCAATATTAAAATACTATAGGGCACTGAACTGCAAATAGTCATTCCTTTGGGGCTGGGGGCCCAAATATTCACATTTCTTACACGTTTAAGAATTCACCATTCAGTCATTAACAATCTTGGCAAATAATGACACATGTATCCATTATTATACAAATGGAAATGAACAGGGGTTTTGAACTTTATATCTTGCTTTAAATGGGCCCCGGGGCCCTTAATGTCTTTTTTTTTGCTTATATAAGATATATCAAAATTAGTTTATGCGTTAGCTACTGAGTAAATGAATGGATCTAAACCAAAATTTGAATACAAAAACTTGGTAGCATATTAAAATACTATAGGGCACATAACTTCAAATGTCCATTCCTTCGGGGCCGGGGGCCCCCAATGTCTTTTCTTCGTATATGTTTAATGTATTTTCCCCCATTCAATTTTTCACGATCTTGAGGAATATATCTATGAGGAAACTTAATGAAAATGAAAAGGTTTTTGAAATTTACATCTTTCACCGAATGGGCCCACATGCCCCTAAATGTCGTTTTTTTTTCTTATATTAGCTGTATAAAAATTAGTATTAGATTAAAATACTGAGAAAATTAATGTATCTTGACCCATTTTAGTATATCAAGGGTCTATATTCTATTACGATAGGGCACTGAACTCCTAATTTTCATTCCCACGGGACAGGGGGCCCAAACTGTCTATTTTAGTAAATGTTTAATATTTTATCGTCCATTCATATTTTTAACAATATTGAGAAATATAAATAAATGTATGTATTTTGAAATTTTTTCAAATGAACATATGTTTCGCACTTTATTTCTTGCAATAATTGGGCCCTGGGGCCCTTAATGTCGTTTTTTGCTTATACAAGCTTTATACAAAATAGTTTATGCGTTAGCTACAGAGTAAATGATTGGATCTTAACCAAACTTTGTATACAAAAACTTGGTAGCCCATATTAAAATACTTAAAGTTTCTGAGCTTTTCATGTCGATTTCTTCGGGGCCGGGGGCCCCAAATGTATTTTTTCATATATGTTAAGATATTTTTCCCTTCACATTTTAATGATCTTGATAACCCTGATGCAATTGAATTAAAATGAAAAGATTTTAGAAATTGACATCTCGCACCGAATAAGCCCGGGCCCCCTTTATGTCGTTTTATTTCACTATATCTATATTTATACAAATCAAAGTATGTCTGTGTGTGTGCATGTCCTTTATAGCTGACTAAACCATTCACCCGATCGTCATGAACCTTTTTGAGACGGTTGAGTATGCTCCCGGGATGGTAACTGGCAACTTTTTTTCGAAATTTAACACTCATGGGGCGCCGGGGCCCCATAATGTCATGTTTTGCTTAAATGAGCTATATAAAATTAGTTTAAGCGTTAGCTACTGTGTTAATTTATGGATCTTAACTAAACTTTGTATATAAAAACTTGACAACCAATACTAAAATACTATAGGGCAATAAACTCCTAATGATCATTCCTTCGGGCCTGGGGCCCAAAATGCCATTTTTCTTCAACTTTTAAGAATTTATTTCCCATATATTTATTAAAGATCTTGAAAAATAATGATAAATGCATCCATTATTATCCATATTGAAACGAACAGGTGTTTTGAAATTTATGTCTTGCAAATAATGGGCCCTGGGGCCCTTAGTGTCGTTTTTTGCTTATATAAGCTATTTAAAATTTAGTTTATGCGTTAGGTACTAAGTGAATGAATGGATCTTAACCAAACTTTGTTTTCAAAAACTTGGTATCCCATATTAAAATACGTAAGGCACATAACTTCTAATGTCAATTTCTTCGAGGCCGGGGGCCCCAAATATCTTTTTTCCTATATGTTTAAGATATTTTCCCCATTCACGTTGTAACGATCTTGAAAAATTTATATCCATGATGAAACTAAATTAAAATGAAAAGGTTTTTGAAATTGACATCTTGCACCGCATAGGCCCGGGGGCCCCTTAATTTCGTTTATTTTTCCTATATTGGCTATATAAAAAAATTGTTTAAGTGTTACATAATGCGAAAATAACTGCATTTTGACCAAACTTAGTATATAAAAACTTTAGAGCCTATATTACATTACTATAGGGCACTTAACTCCTAATGTCCATTCCCTCGGAGATGGGGGCCCCAAATGTCTTTTTAACTGAACGTTATTAATTGCAATACCCATTTAATTTTACACGATAGTGAGAAATATAGCTTGAGTACAATAGCAATAAAAAATATAACGTATCACTCATTTTGGGGCCGGGGCCCTTAATATCGTTTCTTCTTTCGTAAACTTTTAAATTATTAATTTACTTATATATATATATATATATATATAGATAGATAGATAGATAGATAGATAGATAGATAGATAGATAGATAGATAGATAGATAGATAGATAGATAGATAGATAGATAGATAGATAGATAGATAGATAGATAGATAGATAGATAGATAGATAGATAGATAGATAGATAGATAGATAGATAGATAGATAGATAGATAGATAGATAGATAGATAGATAGATAGATAGATAGATAGATAGATAGATAGATAGATAGATAGATAGATAGATAGATAGATAGATAGATAGATAGATAGATAGATAGATAGATAGATAGATAGATAGATAGATAGATAGATAGATAGATAGATAGATAGATAGATAGATAGATAGATAGATAGATAGATAGATAGATAGATAGATAGATAGATAGATAGATAGATAGATAGATAGATAGATAGATAGATAGATAGATAGATAGATAGATAGATAGATAGATAGATAGATAGATAGATAGATAGATAGATAGATAGATAGATAGATAGATAGATAGATAGATAGATAGATAGATAGATAGATAGATAGATAGATAGATAGATAGATAGATAGATAGATAGATAGATAGATAGATAGATAGATAGATAGATAGATAGATAGATAGATAGATAGATAGATAGATAGATAGATAGATAGATAGATAGATAGATAGATAGATAGATAGATAGATAGATAGATAGATAGATAGATAGATAGATAGATAGATAGATAGATAGATAGATAGATAGATAGATAGATAGATAGATAAATAAATAAAAATATGTTTGTGTGTGTATGAATGTCCTTTATAGCTGTCTAAACCATTCACCCGATCGTCATGAAACTTTTCAATACTGTTGAGTATGCTCCCGGGATGGTAACCGTCACTTTTTTCAAAATTTAACACTCATGGGGCCCCGGGGGCCCATATTGTCATATTTTGCTTATACGAGCAATATAAAAATTAGTTTAAGCTTTAGCTACTGTGAAAATTATTGGATCTTAACCAAAATTTGTATATGACAACTTGATAGCCAATATTAAAATACTATAGGGCACTAAACTGCTAATATTCCTTCCTTTGGGGCTGGGGCCCAAAAAATTCACATTTTTAACACGTTTAAGATTTTATTCATCATTCAGTCATTAACAATCTTGACAAATTATGACACATGTATCAATTATTATACTAATTGAAATGAACAGGTGTTTTGAACTTTATATCTTGCCCAGAATGGGCCCTGGGGCCCTTAATGTCGTTTTTATCTTATATGACCTTTATAAAAATTAGTTTCTACGTTAGCTACTTAGTAAATGAATAGATCTTCACCAAACTTTGCATAGTAAAACTTGGTAGCCTATATTAAAATACTATAGACACTGAACTTCTAATGCCAATATCTTCGGGGCCGGGGCCACAAATATCTTTTTTCGTATATGTTTAAGATATTTTTCCTATTTACTTTTTAAAGAGCTTGAGAAATATAGCCACAATACAAATGAACTAAAATGAATAGGTTTTTGAAATTGACCTCTTGCACCGAATGAGCCAGGGCCCCTTAATGCTATTTTCCCCCTATTTTAGGTATATTAAAAGTAGTTTAAGAGTTAGATATTGAGAAAATAACTGGATTTTGACAAAACTTAGAATATAAAAACTTAAGAGCCTATATTACTAGAGGGCACTGAACTCTTAATTTCCATTCCTTCGAAAAGGTATTTTTACTGAACTTTAATCATTGTATTCCCTATTCAATTTTACACGATATTGAGGAATATAGCTTGAGTACAATGGCAATAAAAAAACTATAATATCACTCATTTTGGGGGCCGGGGCCCTTAATATCGTTTTGTACGCTATTTAATTATTAATTTATTTATCCGTTTGCTATGAAACTTGGAAATTTTTTTCACACTTCAACGAAGGTTTCTTCAGAATTGTTTTTAAACATACCACTCATTGGTTTCTTAAATTTTTTTCCTTTTTACTTTGATCGTTGCAACGCACGACGGGTCTGCTAGTTCACTATATAACTCCTAGATTGTTGGTTTAATAGATCATTTTTGGTGCAGTTAGACAATTAACATGCATGTAGTCTTCAGGTGCATTTACTATATAACTCCTAGATTGTTGGTTTAATATATCATTTTTGGTGCAGTTACACAATGGAAATTACATTTAGTCTTCATGTGTTGTCACCACTGAACCTGCCTGTAGAACATGTATTGTAATTACTAAACCTGACCGTAGAACATGTGTTGTAATACTAAACCTGACCGTAGAACATG
>CALYLW010000120.1:828180-873180 GCA_944989445.1 Ampullaceana balthica
TAATAATTGACTACGCTAGGACTAGTGTTTACCGTAGTTACGAATATGAACGCTTACACTCATCTTTAAATAATTAAAAATACTATGTTATGGCTTATTTATTAAAGTTTTAAGTCTTCGACATTTTAATAACTTTTTTCCGGCTGCAAAACTGAGTGAGAAGAAATATCTTTTTTGTCCAAATTAGCACCTGGAACATCGTTTTCAGATAGCATTATAACACTATTAAACAAACACACTGTTGCTAGCCATGTTTGAGAAAGTTTGACCTTACTGACAACGAAGAGCCTAAAAATAGATATGACCGAATGGCTTATGACGCGTTGGGGTCACAGAAATGATCAAGCCTATTATGTTAAAAGTTAAAATATTTGGATTCGTTTTTATGAACTATTTTATCCTAAATTTACTGGCAGCAGAGATCGGATTTTAAAAAAGCCTTATTATGACGTGGGTATAACGATGTGGACAACATCTCTAGATTCTAGAGAGTTCCATCCCCTCAAGGATCGCTGCACTGTAACTCTTCACTTCTCTGACCACTGGTCATTGATCCGCCAATAAAGGGATCATCAGCTGACCAAACGAGTAAAGTCATCCCGATGGTCGACTCTAATCATAGGCCTGGTGGGTCAACACTCAGTGGCCCCTGGGGTCAGAGGTTATTACTGTGCGTTTGTCTTGCTGATTATTGCTTACATTCTTTCACCATTTTCCTGCTTCATTTTGTGTGTGGTCTTTTCGCAATCCGAATATTTCCCCATCTCTCTAGTCTTGGTTAACAAACCACTCACAATTAAATCCAAGCCCACAAACTTTTTTTTTACAGCCCCCTCCCTAAAGAGGTTATTGTAAGCCTCGTTTTGTTCAGCCCAAAATCGAGCAGACGAGACACGAGTTGTGTTTGAATGCTGTCCTAACGACCTCGTTGATGGGCCATTTTTTTGCAGGGCCTATTACCGGTATGCAAATCACGTGACAAGGCAAGTGTCACAATCCTAGAGGCGGAGTCCAGGGGCGGGGGGAGGAGCGCTCGGCTTACGAAAGTGCACAGGATAAAAACTTTCAATGTCATTGAGCTATCAATTGAAGTAGAAAGTAAAGGATGACAACAGCTTTTTATAACAACCTCGTCTATTTCTCCTATATATTGGTCAGTTGAGTCCATAATGAACAGAAATTATACTTTTGCCCAGAGGTCAGTAACATGTATTAACCTGTATCTACAGACCCATTGAAAGTCGGCGTGGTGTTGGTGTAAAGTGTAATGTGTGTTGGTGAAATGTGTGTTGGTGTAAAGTGTAATGTGTGTTGGTGAAATGTGTGTTGGTGTAATGTGTGTTGGTGTAATGTGTGTTTGTGAAATGTGTGTTGGTGTAATGTGTAATGTGTGTTGGTGTAATGTGTGTTGGTGAAATGTGTGTTTGTGAAATGTGTGTTGGTGTAATGTGTGTTGGTGTAATGTGTGTTGGTGAAATGTGTGTTTGTGAAATGTGTGTTGGTGAAATGTGTGTTGGTGAAATGTGTGTTGGTGAAATGTGTGTTGGTGAAATGTGTGTTGGTGAAATGTGTGTTGGTGAAATGCGTGTTGGTGAAATGCGTGTTGGTGAAATGCGTGTTGGTGAAATGCGTGTTGGTGAAATGCGTGTTGGTGAAATGCGTGTTGGTGAAATGTGTGTTGGTGAAATGTGTTTTGGTGAAATGTGTTTTGGTGAAATGTTTTTTGGTGAAATGTGTTTTGGTGTACATACATTAAGTTTCAACACTTGATTTATGTTTTTCCATTATGCCATTCAATGACCAAGGTGTTGTATCGACACGTTGTTGTTATTTTCTAAGTACATAACTTGATATGTGAAAGGTCAACACATGCATTGCTGGACATAATAAAATGAAACAATTGATACAGAAGCTATTCATCAAACACGTAATAGGAAGACGAGGTTTTTTGTGAGAAGTCATTTGGCAAACAATTCATGGGTGTTAAGGGAGGAAACGTTTGAAATATTAAAGGATCTCAAATTAGTAAGTTCTGTGGTCCAGAATCAGTGAATTCCAGGATCCCAAACGAGTGATTTTAAGGATCCCAAGCTAGAGAGTTACAGGTTCTCAAAATATTTAGTTCAAAGAGTTTGATAGGATCTTAAAGTAATGAGCTCTAGTTTCAGTAATTAGAGATTTAAAAGTTCCCGAGTTAGTTAGAATCACAAATTATTGATCTTTCGGAACCAAAGGATCCTTCAACCAAAGGATCCTTCAACCAACGGATCATTCAACCAAAGGATCATTCAACCAAAGGATCATTCAACCAAAGGATCATTCAACCAAAGGATCATTCAACCAAAGGATCATTCAACCAAAGGATCATTCAACCAAAGGATCATTCAACCAAAGGATCATTCAACCAAAGGATCATTCAACCAAAGGATCATTCAACCAAAGGATCATTCAACCAAAGGATCATTCAACCAAAGGGTCATTCAACCAAAGAATCATTCAACCAAAGGATCATTCAACCAACGGATCATTCAACCAAAGAATCATTCAACCAAAGGATCATTCAACCAAAGGATCATTCAACCAAAGAATCATTCAACCAAAGAATAATTCAACCAACGGATCATTCAACCAAAGGATCATTCAACCAACGGATCATTCAACCAAATGTTCATTCAACCAACGGATCATTGAAACCAAAGAATCATTCAACCAAAGAATCATTCAACCAAAGAATAATTCAACCAAAGAATCATTCAACCAACGGATCATTCAACCAAAGGATCATTCAACCAAAGGATCATTCAACCAAAGGATCATTCAACCAAAGGTTCATTCAACCAAAGGATCATTCAACCAAAGGTTCATTCAACCAAAGGATCATTCAACCAAAGAATCATTCAACCAAAGGATCATTCAATCAAAGGATCATTCAACCAAAGGATCATTCAACCAAAGGATCATTCAACCAAAGAATCATTCAACCAAAGGATCATTCAACCATAGAATCATTCAACCAAAGGATCATTCAACCAAAGAATCATTCAACCAACGGATCATTCAACCAAATGTTCATTCAACCAACGGATCATTCAACCAAAGAATCATTCAACCAAAGAATCATTCAACCAAAGAATAATTCAACCAAAGAATCATTCAACCAACGGATCATTCAACCAAAGGATCATTCAACCAAAGAATCATTCAACCAAAGAATTATTCAACCAAAGAATCATTCAACCAACGGATCATTCAACCAAAGAATCATTCAACCAAATGATCATTCAACCAAATGTTCATTCAACCAACGGATCATTCAACCAAAGAATCATTCAACCAAAGGATCATTCAACCAACGGATCATTCAACCAAAGAATCATTCAACCAAAGAATCATTCAACCAACGGATCATTCAACCAAAGAATCATTCAACCAAAGGTTCATTCAACCAAAGAATCATTCAACCAAAGAATTATTCAACCAAAGAATCATTCAACCAACGGATCATTCAACCAACGGATCATTCAACCAAAGAATCATTCAACCAAAGGATCATTCAACCAAAGGTTCATTCAACCAAAGAATCATTCAACCAACGGATCATTCAACCAAAGGATCATTCAACCAAAGAATCATTCAACCAACGGATCATTCAACCAAAGAATTATTCAACCAAAGGATCATTCAACCAAAGAATCATTCAACCAACGGATCATTCAACCAAAGAATCATTCAACCAACGGATCATTCAACCAACGGATCATTCAACCAAAGGATCATTCAACCAAAGGATCATTCAACCAACGGATCATTCAACCAAAGGATCATTCAACCAACGGATCATTCAACCAACGGATCATTCAACCAACGGATCATTCAACCAACGGATCATTCAACCAACGGATCATTCAACCAAAGGATCATTCAACCAACGGATCATTCAACCAAAGGATCATTCAACCAAAGGATCATTCAACCAACGGATCATTCAACCAAAGGTTCATTCAACCAACGGATCATTCAACCAAAGAATCATTCAACCAACGGATCGTTCAACCAAAGAATCATTCAACCAACGGATCATTCAACCAACGGATCATTCAACCAAAGGATCATTCAACCAAAGAATCATTCAACCAACGGATCATTCAACCAAAGGATCATTCAGCCAAAGAATCATTCAACCAACGGATCATTCAACCAAAGGATCATTCAACCAAAGGATCATTCAACCAAAGAATCATTCAACCAACGCATCATTCAACCAAAGGCTCATTCAACCAAAGAATCATTCAACCAACGGATCATTCAACCAAAGGATCATTCAACCAAAGGAGCATTCAACCAAAGAATCATTCAACCAACGGATCATTCAACCAAAGGATCATTCAACCAAAGAATCATTCAACCAACGGATCATTCAACCAACGGATCATTCAACCAACGGATCATTCAACCAAAGGATCATTCAACCAAAGGTTCATTCAACCAACGGATCATTCAACCAAAGGATCATTCAACCAACGGATCATTCAACCAAAGGATCATTCAACCTAAGGATCATTCAACCAACGGATCATTCAACCAAAGGATCATTCAACCAACGGATCATTCAACCAACGGATCATTCAACCAACGGATCATTCAACCAACGGATCATTCAACCAAAGGATCATTCAACCAAAGGATCATTCAACCAACGGATCATTCAACCAAAGGATCATTCAACCAACGGATCATTCAACCAAAGGATCATTCAAGCAACGGATCATTCAACCAAAGGATCATTCAACCAACGGATCATTCAACCAAAGGATCATTCAACCAAAGGATCATTCAACCAAAGAATCATTCAACCAACGGATCATTCAACCAACGGATCATTCAACCAAAGGATCATTCAACCAACGGATCATTCAACCAAAGGATCATTCAACCAAAGGATCATTCAACCAACGGATCATTCAACCAAAGGATCATTCAACCAACGGATCATTCAACCAAAGGATCATTCAACCAAAGGATCATTCAACCAACGGATCATTCAACCAAAGGATCATTCAACCAAAGGATCATTCAACCAACGGATCATTCAACCAAAGGATCATTCAACCAACGGATCATTCAACCAAAGGATCATTCAACCAAAGGATCATTCAACCAAAGGATCATTCAACCAACGGATCATTCAACCAACGGATCATTCAACCAAAGGATCATTCAACCAACGGATCATTCAACCAAAGGATCATTCAACCAAAGGATCATTCAACCAAAGGATCATTCAACCAAAGAATCATTCAACCAAAGAATCATTCAACCAAAGAATCATTCAACCAAAGAATCATTCAACCAAAGAATCATTCAACCAAAGGATCATTCAACCTCACTGGAACACATACATAAATGTAGTCAATAAACAAAACCACAACTACAACAATCTTTGCTAGAGCTGTAATATAACGGTTTCGATCTCATAGTAGAAATCTCAATATCACTAGATGGTAATAAATTAGTTGAGGAGTACCAAAACATTTCCTGTTAATGTAATAAAAGTATTAATGGAAAATTCGACTATTTTAGGAAGTGCTGAGGTTCACATTCAAACATCCATGTCACGTTTCCCCAAGGGAGGTCGTTACTGGGCGAGTCTACCAAGGGAGGTCGTTACTGGGCGAGTCTACATTTGGAACAAATTGTTTTACCGGTGAATGTCACGATTCAATGTTTGGTAACTCCGAATTTTCAACCTGGCCGCACCACGCCCAAATAACCTCAACGTTTCCTGGCAACTCCGCTGATAATTTCCCCATTGAGAGACTGCGTCCAACTGCACAACTTCCGGCCACTTTCATTAAGGTTCCCTCATCGTACGATAGTTAACGCGGATTGCAGTTAATTTTAAGCGAAAAGCCATTCGTCTCTAAATATTTTAAATGAATTTCTTCCTTTTCTTGTGCTAATTGGGTTTCCTATTATACATTGGGGCGTTAGACACCTGGGGAACGACACAAAAACAAAACCGGAAGTACAATCCTGCTTCCGTTAAATCGATTAATTATAGGATGTTGTTGGAAGGATATTGTCCCCCCCCCCACCCAACCCGCCCCACCCAGTCCATTGAAGGAATAAACCGAAGAAGCACAGACACTTAGATTCAAGTGTTGCGGCACCCACATACCCGGGTAGATCTGGCAGGGTCATGTCAATCACACTGTTTAAACAACGTTGTTAACAGGTGATTACATCCTACCTGCACGGGGAACGGGTTCGCCTGTTCAAAACAAAATGGTGGCCTTAACTCGCTTTTAAAATATCCACACCGGAAGGCTCAGGGTATGCAGAGAATTTATTTTTGTATTCGGCGGCATTTAAAATAAATAACATGAATAACATTGGGTCTAAATAAATTTAAAACAGCTGAGATTAGTTGAAAAATCAAACAATTTCATAACAAAGTTGAATATCTCATACAGTAAGAGAAGATTCGCTCCAGTGCTTGATGGTTGCATAAACAAACTGAACTTTCCGTACACGAGGCAGGTAATCTTGAGCAAGTCTGCAGCGTTTTGAAGATGATTTGAACATGGAGGTAAGTGGACTTACCAGAGAAAAGTTGGTCGAAGACTGGAATGAAACTAAATTTAAAAAAAAGAATGTAACAATAAAATACTATTTTTTATATCCTATTTAATTGATCAAACTCTTCAAGGTGAAATGCCATCCATACCATTATACGGATATTCTAACAAATTTTGAATAAATTCAATCTGCATGACTCATGAATACCAAACAGTACCGCTGAAGAGAATTTCCAAACTAGCGCAGTCTTAAAATTTCTCATTGAATATTGTTCTAGTCCCTGACTGTTTTAGGTAGGAATGTGCATCTCCTGTTACTATTGCTGTTAATTCCCGGACCTGCATCTTATGGTCTCGTCAATCTCTGTGTGTGTCTCGTCATTCTCTGTGTGTGTGTCTCGTAATTCTGTGTGTGTGTCTTGTCACTGTAAAGTGCGAGGTACAATCCACGTGAACATAAATTGAGACCCAGTCGAGGTCTCTTTTTGGCAAAATTACCAATCCAAGTGCAAATTTGCACAGCATTCATTTTTAATGCAAATGTTACACCCCAGAATCTCAGATATTATATTGCCCTTATCAAAATTTGCTGCGCGATAACTCTAAACTGCTGCGTGACGTCGGTATGATATATGCGCGGCCGCGCAGCTTCAATCAAAGCTTAAAGGGAACATTGGTGACAACTACAGGTCAATGAAAGACTGGGTCGTCTAGTCTAGACCAGTGCTTCTCAAACTTACTTTTGATTATGACGGACCGGCAGGAATTTTTACATTTGACCAAGGACCAGTGCACTATTTTCCCTGTACTGAAATGGTAGCGAAATGAAAATTGTTTTTATTTTATTAGTTTCATTTTATGTGGTTATTGCAGAAAAATCGACATATTCTTTATGGTTATTATTAATGAATGAAAATTGAGGATTATAATTACATTGTTTAGACTTCACAGATACCTTCAGCGGACCGGTGGCGGATATCCGGGGACCACCACTTTGAGAATCACTGGTCTCGACAACATGATTATTTAGCCAATTATAAAACTCCCTTTTAGTTTGTTCAAATTGATAATCAGCCTTATTTCTGCCCTTGAAAAAAAACTATAACCAAATCTAGGTCACGTTTTATACACTACAGAACGGGAATTTTGTATCTGAGTAGATACTTTATGAAATAATCCAAGAGTTCGGAGACTTGGTAATTCAATAGACCTTCAGACAAAGGGAGGTAATGGCTGTCATAATACATGAGGGAGAGAACGAGATGAAAACAAAAGACAAACGTCGCCACGGAAATCAACAAAGTAGTTTGATGAGACGGATACAGGGGCGGATTGAACGTAAGAAAATGGTGGGGTCAGGGAATTGGGGGTTGGGGGATAAGTGGAGTGAGAGATAAGAAAGTGAGTGGAAGAATGATTGAGTACTAAAATGTAACATACATACATATATATATATATATATATATATATATATATATATATATATATATATATATATATATATATATGTATTTATGTGTGTGTGAAAGGAAAGAAGACATGTCAGAACACAAACTGAGAAAGAGTGTGATTGAGATAGAGAGAGACAGAGAGAGTGTGCGTGTATATGTGTGTGAGATAGAGAGAGACACGGAATGTGTGAGACTCTGAGAGAGACAGAGAGACTGTGCGTGTGCGTATATATTTGTGTGAGATAGAGAGAGACACGGAATGTGTGAGACTCTGAGAGAGACAGAGAGAGTGTGCGTGTGCGTATATATGTGTGTGAGATAGAGAGAGGAAGAGAGAGAGAGGAAGATAAAAAGAGAGAGAGTGTTGGTATATGTGTGTGTGAGAGAGAGAGAGGGAAGAGAGATAGAGAGAGAGTCTGTATGTATATGTGTGTGTATATGTGTGTGTGAGAGAGGGAGAGAGGGAGAGAGAGAGAGAGTGAGCGCGCGAGAGAAAGAAAGAAGTGAATTAGAGAGGTTTCTGATTGGAAGCAAGGAGGGCATCAAGGGAACGAAGAGAGGATAATATAATAAAGGGAGAGAATGAATACGGGACTAGATGGATTGTTAAACCTTGAAGCCAATAACTATATGATGCCACGCATTTATGTAAACATGGCTATAGACACCTTTCTGTACCAAGTAGTAACTAGTAGACCTTGTAGTAAGCCAAGATTTTAATTTTTTTCTATTTGTGACCGTACACATATTATATTGTGGTCTGCAAAGTGATTGGTTTATACCTTTATCAATATAAATTAAATACATGAACAATTAGGTTAAATAGAGGAACGTATAAAATAACATTCGTAGACACGATCATAGTCAGATATCCTGAAAGAACCAACTATAATCAAACACACTGACAGACCCAACTATAGTCTGACACACTAATGGACCCACTGATCGTCAGACACACCGAAAGACCAAACTATAGTCAGACACACTGGCAGACCCAACTATAGTCTGACACATAATCAGAAACGCACATAGTCAGGAGAAATGACTTAACCCACCCTTACGCAAACACAATGACAGACACACCCATATACAGACGTACGGACAGACACAACCACATACAGACGTACGCACAGACACACCCACATACAGACACACCCATATACAGACTACGCACATACACACCCATATACAGACTACGCACAGACACACCCATATACAGACTACGCACAGACACACCCATATACAGACTACGCACAGACACACCCATATACAGACTACGCACAGACACACCCATATACAGACTACGCACAGACACACCCATATACAGACTACGCACAGACACACCCATATACAGACTACGCACAGACACACCCATATACAGACTACGCACAGACACACCCATATACAGACTACGCACAGACACACCCATATACAGACTACGCACAGACACACCCATATACAGACTACGCACAGACACACCCATATACAGACTGCGCACAGACACACCCATATACAGACTACGCACAGACACACCCATATACAGACTACGCACAGACACACCCATATACAGACACACCCATATACAGACACACCCATATACAGACACACCCATATACAGACACACCCATATACAGACACACCCATATACAGACACACCCATTTACAGACGTACGGACAGACACACCCACATACAGACGTACGGAAAGACACACCAACATAGAGACGTACGGAAAGACACACCAACATAGAGACGTACGGACAGACACACCAACATACAGACGCACGGACAGATACAGCAACATACAGACGTACGGACAGACGCACCAACATACTGACGTACGGACAGACACACAAACATACAGACGTACGGACAGACACACAAACATACAGACATACGGACAGACACACCCACATACCTACGTACTGACAGACACACCCACATACAGACGTACGACATACATACCCACATACAGAAGTACTCACAGACATACTCACATACAGACGTACCGACCGACACACCAACATACAGACGTACCAACAGACGCACCAACATACTGACGTACGGACAGACACACAAACATACAGAGGTACGGACAGACACACAAACATACAGACGTACGGACAGACACACCCACATACCTACGTACTGACAGACACACCCACATACAGACGTACGACATACACACCCACATACAGAAGTACTCACAGACACACTCACATACAGACGTACCGACCGACACACCAACATACAGACGTACCGACAGACACACCGACATACAGACTTACTGACAGACACACCCACATACAGACGTACCGACGGACAGAACCCTTACCAGAAACCCCGACAAGACCCACTCAAAAAGTGCGATAGTGGCGCCCGTGTCAACAGACAACTGTACTACGGGACTAAGCACCAGCAAAGTTGTCAGACAAACACAACTAATTACAATCATCACTTTGCCAGCTCCACTCCTTCACTCGCATGGCACACACGCGGTCATGATCAGACTGGCAACCAGTTTGTTTGCCTTAACGATCTCCACTTCCGGTCTGCTCACACCCCCCAACCAACGGCTTTCGATGGTGACTGCAAATGGCTGAACATCGCAACAAGTACTTGCTCAAATACGAGGCGAAAATTATCCCCGGTGTATGTCTCCTTGTGTCTTTGTGTGTGAGTGTTAAGGGTTGTGTGTGTGTGAGTGTCATGGATATGTGTGTGAGGGTTGTTGTCTAGTCTGTGTGTGTGAGTTTGCCCTTGGCCCCACTCGGCTGCATATACAAATTCCCACTTTTACGCTGATGGAATTGACTCTTCAATCTGAGCTTTCTCTACACTTTATGGACACGATGCGAAATTTGGCTTGTGATGGCTTGTGATGGCTTCGGCACATGCCCAACAACCCAATATTCAGAGGCCTTCTGACTGAGTATCTTAGCAACTGTCTCTCATTTTGTTATATTTCCAATGTGAAGCGTTTAGTTGGTAAAAGTTTAGGTCCGACTTCAATAAAGATTTGATTGAGGTAAATAAATCATTAAGTTCTTGACATAAGATTTTATCTGCGACTCACTTATATTAAACAATTTATAAAAGTTAAAACCGAAAATAAATAAATATTTAAAGTAGGTTTTCAAAAGTTGTGAGTTCATTGGTATAAAAAAATAGAAAGATTATTACCACGTGGTAACAAAATTTAACTGATTATTTCATGAAATGAACGAAGCCACGTCATTAAAAATCTTGAGGGAAATCCTGCTAAATATTTGTGATTTTGTAATAAATCATTTCCTCACTTTTGAATCGGCAAACAATTAAACGTGCAAGGAACAAGAATTTGAGTTTTGTCTTTAAAAAAAATAAAAAATTTCTTTCTTTACAATGGAATTAGCAATGAGTCGAAATGGAAGATACAAATGATAACTTGTTGTTGACACGGGTGCATGACGGGAAGTTATTTGGTCTTACATCAAAGGGAAACTCGTGATATCTGAGGCTTGGACAGGAATAAACAATAACAAGGATATACCTTTACATGATTAGACAAGCACAAGGATAGATCAGGACAAGCACAAGGATAGATCAGAACAAGCACAAGGATAGATCAGAACAAGCACAAGAATAGATCAGAACAAGTACAAGGATAGATCAGAACAAGCACAAGGATAGATCAGAACAAGCACAAGGATAGATCAGGACAAGCACAATGATAGACCAGAACAAGCACAAGGATAGACCAGAACAAGCACAAGGATAGATCAGAACAAGCACAAGGATAGACCAGAACAAGCACAAGGATAGATCAGAACAAGCACAAGGATAGATCAGAACAAGCACAAGGATAGACCAGAACAAGCACAAGGATAGATCAGGACAAGAATAGAACAGGATAAGATACGTTGGGATGCAAAGAGACGAAGACAACGATAGACCAGGACACGAGTAGATCATGACAAGTATAGACCAGGACACGAGTAGTTCATGACAAGTATAGACCAGGACACGAGTAGATCATGACAAGTATAGACCAGGACAAGAGTAGTTCATGACAAGTATAGACCAGGACACGAGTAGTTCATGACAAGTATAGACCAGGACAAGAGTAGTTCATAACAAGTATAGACCAGGACAAGAGTATTTCATGACATGTATAGACCAGGACACGAGTAGTTCATAACAAGTATAGACCAGGACAAGAGTAGTTCATGACAAGTATAGACCAGGACAAGAGTAGTTCATGACAAGGATAGACCAGGACACGAGTAGTTCATGACAAGGATAGACCATGACAAGAGTAGTTCATGACAAGTATAGACCAGGACACGAGTAGTTCATGACAAGGATAGACCATGACACGAGTAGTTCATGACAAGTATAGACCAGGACACGAGTAGTTCATAACAAGTATAGACCAGGACAAGAGTAGTTCATGACAAGTATAGACCAGGACAAGAGTAGTTCATGACAAGGATAGACCAGGACACGAGTAGTTCATGACAAGGATAGACCATGACAAGAGTAGTTCATGACAAGTATAGGCCAGGAATAGAATGGATCAGAAGAAATAAAAGCGAAAAAATAGACAGACACTAGTGTGCCTTGAAAGAAGAGCATGATTGACAGGGAGCCATAACGCCAATCGGTGTAGATATCGAAGAGAAGATGGTTGGGGCAAAGTAAAGAATAAGTCTGAAATTTATTATTGAATATAAAGTACACACGAAAGGCGCCCAATGAACAATTTGATTCTGGCAGTAAAAATATTACAAGAAATCACACGAGTCTGACAGTTTGTTATGAACTATTACGAGATATCTCTTTTTGATATTAGTATGTTTTAAAACTCAAATCAACATTCATCCTCGTTATATTTACCTAACTAGGTAACACCGTTTATTGCCGACCGCCTTAACTAGGTTAAGCTAATGGCTAGTGGTCCTATTGGAATATGTTTTTTAATGTTCATTTCAATGTTTTATTACCTCATTGAAGGACATAAATAAAAACAACCCGTAAAAAACCAAGTTTTTGACTATAAATCCTTTACGTATGAGACGTAACTAAAAGAATGTTCATTATAACACGCAGCGCAAGACCATCCAAAAATACAAAATTGCAGTTGTGTCGTAAAACGTGTTTAATATAATGCGCACCGATCAGGAATATGTTTATAAAAAGTGCTGTCAATAAAATACGCACCTTATTGCGCGACAGAAAGGTTGTTCAATATAATACGCACCGCGACGCTCTATCTCAAAAAATAGCATGATGCATAGGAATAAATAAAATAATCTAAAAAATCAATAATTTAATTACGGTACATGCGATCGATCTGAAATTTTGATACATTGTTTTTATCATCGGTACGAAACTGCCTGCAAAATTTCAGCTCGCTATCTTGCGAGCAAGTGGGTTAAAAATCGATCAAAAGTTTTGGCGACAAGGTCAGTCGGCCGCAGACACCACGAGTTAATATAAAGGATTAAAAAATATGAGCCCATAGCAAAAATATTTAAGAGTTAATTGCATTACCACAAAATAGTTTAGGGTTAATTAGTGTACCACGATGATAAAAAAAATGTAGAAACTGGAATCTTGTGTTGATGTTTATTGTTGGTTGTATTGAGGGTTAACTCTTGGCTCACCAAGCAACAGCCGAGGTTAAGTGTTCTAATGCCATCTACAACCACCAAGTTAACTCTTGGCTCACCAAGCAACAGCCGGGGTTAAGTGTTCTAATGCCATCTACAACCACCAAGTTAACTCTTGGCTCACCAAGCAACAGCCGGGGTTAAGTGTTCTAATGCCATCTACAACCACCAAGTTAACTCTTGCCTAACCATGCAACAGCCGGGGTTAAGTGTTCTAATGCCATCTACAACCACCAAGTTAACTCTTGGCTCACCAAGCAACAGCCGGGGTTAAGTGTTCTAATGCCATCTACAACCACCAAGTTAACTCTTGGCTCACCAAGCAACATCCGGGGTTAAGTGTTCTAATGCCATCTACAACCACCAAGTTAACTCTTGGCTCACCAAGCAACAGCCGGGGTTAAGTGTTCTAATGCCATCTACAACCACCAAGTTAACTCTTGGCTCACCAAGCAACAGCTGGGGTTAAGTGTTCTAATGCCATCTACAACCACCAAGTTAACTCTTGGCTCACCAAGCAACAGCCGGGGTTAAGTGTTCTAATGCCATCTACAACCACCAAGTTAACTCTTGCCTAACCATGCAACAGCCGGGGTTAAGTGTTCTAATGCCATCTACAACCACCAAGTTAACTCTTGCCTCACCAAGCAACAGCCGGGGTTAAGTGTTCTAATGCCATCTACAACCACCAAGTTAACTCTTGCCTCACCAAGCAACAGCCGGGGTTAAGTGTTCTAATGCCATCTACAACCACCAAGTTAACTCTTGCCTCACCAAGCAACAGCCGGGGTTAAGTGTTCTAATGCCATCTACAACCACCAAGTTAACTCTTGCCTCACCAAGCAACAGCCGGGGTTAAGTGTTCTAATGCCATCTACAACCACAAAGTTAACTCTTGCCTCACCAAGCAACAGCCGGGGTTAAGTGTTCTAATGCCATCTACAACCACAAAGTTAACTCTTGCCTCACCAAGCAACAGCCGGGGTTAAGTGTTCTAATGCCATCTACAACCACCAAGTTAACTCTTGCCTAACCATGCAACAGCCGGGGTTAAGTGTTCTAATGCCATCTACAACCACCAAGTAAACTCTCCTCACCATGCAACAGCCGGGTTTAAGTGTTCTAATGCCATCTACAGCCACCAAGTTAACTCTTGCCTCACCATGCAACAGCCGAGGTTAAGTGTTCTAATGCCATCTACAACCACCAAGTTAACTCTTGCCTCACCATGCAACATCCGGGGTTAAGTGTTCTAATGCCATCTACAACCACAAAGTTAAGAAACTGACAGGCTATTTTGGGAGGACCCTAATTTCATAGGACAAGATGATTGGACCACGAAGGGGAGAGAATGGAAGGACGTGGCACGGGAATACGAAATAGGGAAACCTTTTTAATGAGAAATGGAGGGAATGGGATGTTAGAAGAAGGGGAATAACAGGGAATACTCATGAGCGATGAACAACATGAAAATAGATCGATCGATTTAGTTTTATAAATATACAAATATATATTGATTGATATAGGTTTATAAATGTACAAGAATATAAATTGATTTATATCAATTAATAAATATAAAAGCATATACATTGATTTATTTAGATTTATGCATATTTAAGAATGTTGATTAATTGATCCAGGTTTATAATTATAAAAGAATATAGACGAAACCTCTGAAATGTCAGACTTGCCTATTATACACATTTTAAAAACTGTTAAAGATAAACTGTTTTACAATTGTCTATACTTTGAATTGGGCCACCCTCCTTTAATAACGAAATGGCACTTTCAGGATTTTATGTTAGACCCATGCCAATGTCAACTGGAAGCGGATTAGGCTTATAGGCTTTAAAAAAAACTCTTCAGGCTTCAACAAAAGTTATAAATTCAAAGCGATCGCAATGCAGAGCAAGATATAAGATCGACATATATATTTCATTGGAATGTAATCAGCCCATAAACAGAAATGGAGATTGAGTTGAAATTAACAAAAACCATTCAAAATACTGTTGAAAACTTTAAAGGCTAACGTGTTACAAAAAAAACACACTTTACATAGTACATTCCTTCACGTCACTATATTGGCACAGTTTCACACTGTTAGGCACACTGTTAGGCATACTGTTAGACACTTGCCGTTCATTCAGGAAATGTCTCCAATCCCCCCCCCACCTTCCCCACACCCATTTAGCCCAGCCTTTTTTTTTAAATGAAGAGTGTCTCAATGCGTATGCAAAGTTCGACTGGCTTGAAAGGCTCTGAAACTCATACATGCCGTTTATGAATACGTCTTCTGCTGCATCGCAGCACGTGCTTGAATTGGCGGGAAGTGAGACGGATCGGTTTCTGCTATCAGTGGATGGTCCGTCTCTTCCTCACCACACGATAAATGACGCAGGTGGTTAAAGGAGCTTCTTACAGGAGTCAAGCCCCTGGGAGTCTACAAGAAGTGTGGAAAGCATCCGTTGTTTGGGGGGGGGGTGTGGGGGGGATGAGGGAACCGACTGCTCAGTGCATTTATTTAGGTGCAGGTGGAGACCATAGCAGCTACGGGACCGAGTTGTCCTCCTTAAATCAATATTTTGCCGACCTTGTCATGCCTGAGTGATATCAGATCAGTGCTTTTCTAGGTACGAACGTCAGTTGCTTGTTGATTGTGACAAAGAAACGAAGAAATGTGAAATAAACTAAAAGTTTTACGTGCGAAATATTTAAACGACAGCTGACTGAGGAGTACTAAGAGTTTAATTGTTTAATGAAGCTCCAAAAGGGTGCTCTAAAATGTTCGAGATGCCATAGTTTTAAAGTCCAATATCCATAATGTGCAAGTGGAACATACATTAGAATATAATGTAATAACATATATCATTGGAAAAATGTTGTAAACTGTTATTTTTTTGTTGTTGTTCGTGTTTAAAAAGAACCTTCTAAAAAGTTTTTTATTTTAAATGCACGTCAGTAATTTACCATGATATTTGTAAACACACGTGACGCTCTTGTTAAGTCAATGTGTGGACTTGTATATATATATATATATATATATATATATATATATATATATATATATATATATATATATATATATATATGTATGTATAATATTTTTTATATACATGACTTTGAAATGTTTCCGTGGAATTAAAAAAAACACAACTATGTTATATTTAAGGAATTCAGAGGATGCAAAAATGATGTCACCAAACCGAGTGTTAGAAGTAACATCATTTAAAATTCATCCTCTTGTCCATATATGGCTTAATGGAAGAGGTGGCAACAAAATGGCTGCCTGCAAAGTTTGAGCCAATGTGCTAGAATATCCGGTCGATAGTGCCTGAATACCAGTGAAAGGGGGAAATAGATGACCTTATACATCTATGTCGTGAGAGTTTGTATTCCTGGTCCGTCCAGAGGCCATGCTCGTGTGTGTGTGTGGTGTGTGTATGTGTGTGTGTGTGGTGTGTGTATGTGTGTGTGTTGAGGTTTGGTGGGTGTGCGTTATTTCTCAGCGAATAAAAACGTGTTTATCCCAGGGAATTACTGATAGAATGTGCCAATCTAAAGCGTAACTTGTTTGAAAATGAAGGTGAATTGAAGGACGTTTAAATCATGAATAACACCATTTGAGGTAGGGATAATTCTCAAGCCCGTTAGAGGAATGAAATAAAATGTAATAATCGTGGATAAATGAAGGTGTAAAAAAAAGAGAAATTAATTATGTATGGCAAGGCCGCTAATGAACCAATGATTTGTTTCTTGCAATATCCGAAAGACGACTAATTTTTTAATCTGCGGTTTATGCACTGCGGAAATGATCCACCGGCGGTGCGGGAAAGGACTTCCCCCCGCACTCCGAGTTGGTTCCCTTTGATCTATGAGACTCCAATCAAACGCCGCGAGTAATGGCCCGTTAGGGTGGCCATTTTGCCAGAGTGTCGCCATGTTTATAGGGCCCGTAAACGAGCATTAGATGACTGCCTTCGGCCTTGGTGGCACATCGCAGTGGTGGGCCAGTCATAGAAATAACTTGACGTGGATTCATTTCGTTGTGGAGTTTTTTTCATTTTCACAATCGTCTGCGCGAAGAGTCACAGCTGATCTCATCGGCAGACGGGTTGTCACAAGTTTACGGGGTTATCGGCTCCGTTCAAGTGACGCATGTCACACTTATCTTGTGATACATCATAATTATCTCCACTTTGCCTTAAGACTTTTTTCAGAGCTTGGGTCTTTTAAAAAAACGTCTTTTGTTCTATTTTTGTAATCAAATAATAGAAACTGTTTCCTGTCATAAACGATGAAATTAATCACCAGTTTCAAGAATACATTGAATTCTTAAACTGAATAAGAAATGAAAGAATATTCTAGATGACCTATGATCTGTAAAATCATATCATCAAGATGTTTGACATTCTATGCGATCTTGATAGTTTTATTAACGAATTAATTGGATAATGGACAACGAAAACAGGACTTTCAGTGCAATTTTGCTTTTTGGTTTAATTGGTTGTATAAAAAATTGATGCCGTATCCCACATGAAAAATTTATTGATGGCGATCCTATATTTATTGATGGCGATTCTCTATCAAATGAGCACAAAAACATTTTTAATAACCCTGTCATTCTCGAACAATCTCATCAAACATTGGCCTTGTGGACAGTGGTTTTTTTAAATGTTTGATTTCCTGACACCCCTCGTCTCTCATAATGAGTTGATCCGTCTCACTACTCGCTCGCCCAACGTCTTCTTTACTCACTTTTTTCACTATCTCTCTCTCTATTCTTCTTTTGTTTTCTTTTTCCTTTCTTTCACTAACTCTTTTTTTGTCTTTTCTCTCGTTTCCTTCCTTCTATCATTTCCTTGCTCTTTACAGTTCTTTCGCTCTCCATTTCACTAATAAATATTCTATTCATTGATGTTTATTTATTCGTTCTTTTTGGTTGTTGTTGCTAACTCTTTTGTTTTCCCATTCTGAATGTATATATTCAATTTCTCACAATATTTCTAACCTTACGTGTCGTAATTTCAACATATTTTTAGACGGTTTTAACTAGCACCGACACATTTTGAGGTTCTAGAAATTTCTGCAATTTTTGTCGGAAAAAAGGTCATCCACGTAACGTTTATATTCTAAAATAGTGCATACGGTCATACACATAACTTTTCCATTCTAAAGTAATATGTTAGATCATAAACACAAGGTTTACATACTAATATTTTAGGTTCAGCAATCAAAGTTTGAATACACATTCCATGTGTTATTATGGTATACATGTTTGATGAACCAAATAAATAAACAACACACGATACTGTTACACACAATAAACAACACACGATACTGTTACACAAAATGTATTAGCATAGATTTAGAACGATAAACCATCGTTATAAAACAATCTTCGATTAACCGCCTTTATTCCTCAAATATACCCCCCCCGTTTTTAACCACTGAAGTAGTACATTTAAACTTGTATTCTTCCTACTTCCTATATAAACCACGTCATAATGTTTGTGTAGAGATATATGCCTTTCATTTTATCACTCTCTTTACTCACTAGATCTTGTTTTCTCCCGTGAGTCCACTTTCTCAGCAAGTCACCATCTCCTTCTTTGTGAGATTAAATTTTTTTTAAAGTGTAACAAAATGAAGAAGTTTTTTTTTGTGTGTTCAATTTGCAATCACCAAGAGACTGGTGTCGTCATAAACTTGCATAGTTTTTAATTTCCCAAGTGTTTTTGGGCTCCTAACAAATGACATAAAAGACTAGAAACATATTGTAACTGTGAGTTTTTATGTGTCAATAGATCAGCGGCGAATTCAATGAGGGACGTATTCATCCAGCGGCCTACACATTTTCCCCCAACGATTTAAAATGAATGAATATTTAGGATTCATTTTTCTGAAGCATAAAAAAAAATTTAAAACTGTCAATCGGGAAGCAGACATAAGTAGTGTTGCTAGTTTTACTGTGACATTTAATGTAAGGTGGAAGCAGACTAAGTAGTGGTGGATTGTGGCGAGGTGCTGGATTCTGTCTGCCTTATCGAATCACGAGATATAAGGGACTGAAAAGTTTTCAATATAAATTGGTTAATTTTTAGATTTTTGGCTAAATTATTTTTCGTATCATACTATTCCTAGTCAGACACATAATTTTACAACAAAACGATTGCCTGAAAACGGAATTTTTTTAAAAGTATGAATCTATTAGGCTTTTCAGTTACAAATAAATCATTCTCTTTTCTAAATACCAACATGCCTGTAGTCAACAAAAGTTGCACTGTGATCAACTTTCATGATCTATCTCGCCAATTGTTGCAACTGTTTGGCATGGAGTGCTGAAAGTTTCATCAATTCGAGGTATTGACTTGTGGGACACGTTACATTTTCTCATTTCCGGTTTAATGATTAAGTTGGAGCACTTGAGTTATGTCCCCTTGGCATTATATGTTTACCTAATGGGGAGGGGAGGGGGCAGGTTTGTAGAACTGTTGGGGGGGGAGAGACTGGTTTGTTGACCTGTAGCGAGGAGCTTGTGGTCATCGAGTTAATCTGAAAGAACGTATTTGAAATCTGTATCGTTAAATTTGGTGTTCTACTCGGAGTCACTTCTGAAAGTGACCCAGTGTGTGTGTGTGTGCGTGCGTGTGAGTGTCTGTGTGTGCGTGTGCGTAGGTGTGTGTTTGTGTGTGTGTGTGTGTGGTCACAGATAGAAATCCCTCGAATAGAACTTTTATGAAGCAATTGTGGCCAAAATTATGGAATAATCTTCTACAGTCATCGAGGGAATTTTCAGACGATAATGAGAAATTTAAGAGACTTCAAACGGCAATTTCACATTAAAAATGCCCATCGTATTTGTGATTCTCTCAATGTGTTTCTGTGTTATCTTGGGTCCGCTTTTCAGAATGATATAAAACTGGAATTTCGAAGAGTGCCGTATAAAAACATATCATGTTCCTGGACATTATATCATCCATCATGTCAGATCAGAATTAACATCACATGCATGAGGTCATCTAGTGACGAAGGAGAAGGGGTGTAGAGTGGTGGTTCATCCCTTATATCCTTATATGGGAGGGACACAGTCGGTCGACGTCAAAGGTTCTTGTTGTGAAAAAAATGCAGCACAAAACTTTTAACGACACTGACGCCATCTGGTGGTGCTTTTAACACTGCATGAAGCGTTAGGTCAACACCACAACGAACTAAATAACTAGAAACGTGATTCTAGTACTATAAACAATGGTCAATACAACCGATTCCGTTATACATAAATAATACAATACACAGATGTAAAATGTCTTAGTCTATTAATACATTGACCAATATTAACCCACACTGTCTTAGTCTATTAATACATTGACCAATATTAACCCACACTGTCTTAGTCTATTAATACATTGACCAATATTAACCCACACTGTCTTAGTCTATTAATACATTGACCAATATTAACCCACACTGTCTTAGTCTATTAATACATTGACCAATATTAACCCACACTGTCTTAGTCTATTAATACATTGACCAATATTAACCCACACTGTCTTAGTCTATTAATACATTGACCAATATTAACCCACACTGTGAAAATCTCGTGTATTTTTAAAAGGGATATTTGGAAAAATATTTTTTAGGAAATAATATATAGCCAAAGGGGGAGAGCGAAAACTATCCATTTAGAACTTTCCAGAAGCTTTAAGAAAAACTTTAATTCAACGATTACTCGTCAACGTGAGAAGACTCTTTGATTAACTAAAATTGTGCTCTCTGTTAATTTGGTTACTTTTGGTGTTACTGCCATCTCCATGAGCTGTGACGCCGGTTTGGGATGGCCCTCTTTGACGACCCGTTGAGTTTTTTTGCATTTCTAGATTTTTTATTGCCATTCGCGTTATACGTTCACATTTTATATAAAACAATTACGCAACGTATTTCATGACGTTAGAATTGGTGGTCTTTGTAGAACGTTCTAATTATGATTAACACATCTAGATAGAGTGACCAGTGCATAGTATAAAAAAAACAACCCACAAAGCTTTTGTTCTATATCTTTACACTGAAAGGGGTGACAATAATGTTTGAAAATGTTAACATTGGTTGCCATGACTAGGGCTTGTTATAAGGTTACCTGTCCATGGGCTTGCTAGCTATTACCTCCCTTGTTTACTATCCACAGTGTTGAGTTATCCCTCTCTTACGGTTACTTGAAATCTCCTAGGACGGCATTGTGCCAGGACAATAGCGACCATTCTGGCAACTCCGTCCTGGCAATAGGTGTCTGAGCCACCGGTAATGGAACTCATGTGGCACTACATGGCATTCGAACTGATGTCAGATACGAGATTAAACATTGGCAGATTAACCTTTCAAGAAAATTCTCTCCCTTTGCACACCCATGCAAAAGATATTTAGAGGCGAATGTGGAATTAGCATTGTTGAACATGAGAGAGAAAAAAAGAAAATCAAGAAAATGAAAATGAGAGAAAGAGTGTGAGAGACAGGGAGAGTGAGTGAATAAGAGAGTTAAGAGAGAGAGAGAGAGAGAGAGAGAGAGAGAGAGAGAGAGAGAGAGAGAGAGAGAGAGAGAGAGAGAGAGAGAGAGAGAGAGAGAGGATTGAATGAATTATAGAGTAATAAATATACATATATAGACAGAGATCAATTGAGATGAGAGAAAAGAAAGAGTGATAGAGTAATAAAGAAAAAAGAGAGGAATGGCTGCAGCGAAAATGTAACGCGTCGAGTGGGGTGAAAGGGAAATAAATAGAGAGAGAGAGAGAGAGAGAGAGAGAGAGAGAGAGAGAGAGAGAGAGAGAGAGAGAGAGAGAGAGAGAGAGAGAGAGAAAGGAAGGGGAGTGCATACAAAGAATTGGAACAAGAGTTATTGACCTAATTGTTTAATATTTGTTGACATTATCTGTCCTTGTCAGGACAGGAAGAGGTATTAAAATGTAAAATCTTTGAGAAATTCGGTTGGAATGAAATATTTAGAATCTATGGAGATTTCAGTTGGAATGAAATATGTAGATTGTAGAGTGTACAGTGTAGAGTTTATAGAAATCTCAGTTGAAAAGAAAAATGTCAACGCGTATGAACGTTTGGGTAATTAAATATGGTAAATACTTGAATTCGTTTAAAAATTGAAAGGTTCTCCTTATGTAAGATTTTCTGCGAACTTTTTTGTTGTTTCCATATAAGCCAATTCACCACCTTGACCAAGAAATGTAATCTCTATAGACCAAAATAGAAGTATGCCGTGTCAACTTGCTTACTATCTTCAACACCCGCGAAGTTGGACAAATTCAATATTTTGACACCCCTAGAGAACTGTCCTTGGTATTTTTAGACATTTTTAAAGTTAATTTGATGACATGACTCGGACGAGAAAATTGACGAGGAGTGTGAATAGAGAGTGGTGAGAGTGATGGGATGTGAGGGAGGTGGGGTGAGGGAGGTTTGTGTTTGATGGAGGGAGCAAGAGAGGGGTGCATGATTGAAAAGTGGCTAAGTCAACTTCAACGATCTCACGGATTGAAACGCGTTTGATCTCATGATCACGTGACGATAATGTTTGGCTATTCTTTATGGCCCAAAGTTACTGTTTGGCCATACTTTATAGCCCAGAGTTACTGTTTGGCCACACTTTATTGCCCAGAGTTAAGGTTTGGCCATAATTTATGACCCAGAGTAAATGTGCACAACGTGACAGAGGAGTCGAGGGGAAGGATATTGGCCGGAGTCGCAATTGTTTCTGTTTCCTTGTCAGATTTTCTTGCGCCGACCAATACACTACGATTTATTTAATGAACCAAACAAAATTCAAAGATCATAGCTACCAGAAGATATGGGATAATATTATGGTAAGTAATCGTCATAAAGACACTGCTTTGCACACGACGATCTTCATATCTATATCAAGGCATCAATTATCTTCATATCTATTTCAAGCCATCAATTATCTCCATTTCTATTTCAAGCCATCAATTATCTTCATATCTATCTCAAGCTATCAATTATCTTCATATCTATTTCAAGCCATCAATTATCTTCATATCTATTTCAAGCCATCAATTATCTTCATATCTATTTCAAGCCATCAATTATCTTCATATCTATCTCAAGCCCTGCTTCCCCTGCTTTTGACATTAAGGGTGCTGTCTTGGAGGTCAGAGGGCCTGTTGCTTGTTTTATATTCTCGTACATAGCCTTTGTATCGCCTCTATCAGCAGCTGACTGTATGCTGGAACTTAGATTGAGCCAGTACGTGTTAGCGTAGTGGCGAGCTGCCTGCTGGGCATTTTTCTTGGCGCTCTTAAGGGAATGTAGAGTTTCTGGGCAAGGCCTGTCTTTATAGGCTAAAAGAGCCTTTCTTTTTACATCGGTGACATGCTTCATTTCCTCCCAATGGGCCTCAAACCAGTCTGCACTTTTGCGTTCTCTCTTGCCAAATGCCGCAATAGCTGAGCCATATATGGTGTCCCGCAGATGTGACCACTTGGACTCAATAGTGTCTACTGGTGGCATTTGTACAAGAGCTTCTTTTAGTCTCTGGGTGTATTCTGCTGTTCTCTCTGGATTCTTGGTGGAGCAGATGCCTATGCGTGGTTTTCCCTTGTTTTTGTTGCGGTACAATTTCTTTGGCAGTAACCTTACCTTGCTAGACACTAAGGAGTGATCTGTGTCGCAGTCTGCACTGTAGTAACTGCGTGTGAGGAGGACACTGGCCAGCTGTGTGCGTCTTGTGATGATGAGATCTAGTTGGTGCCAGTGTTTAGAGCGGGGATGCCTCCATGACACTTGGTGGATTGCTTTGCAGTTGAAGAAAGTATTTGTGACACATAGTCCAGGTAAGCAGCACATCTCTAGTAATCTCTGCCCATTTTCATTTAGCCTGCCTCTTCCAAAATAACCGAGGCAAGTTGGCCAGGCCATGTGATCACTTCCAACTCTTGCATTGAAGTCACCAAGGAGGTATATTGCTTCATTGGTGGGTATGCTGGCTAGTGTTTGATTGAGATCATCATAGAACTGGTCTTTAGCTTCTGAGCTCGAGGATACTGATCGGGACAAGCAACTCAAACGGTGGATCGAGCACTACCTGGAATTGTACGCAACTATAAACCATGTCTCAACTGCTGCCCTGGACGATATCCCAGACCTGCCGGTCATGGAAGAGCTCGGTAGCCTACCCACAATGGTCGAGCTAAGTAGAGCCATAGATTGCCTAGCCTGCGGGAAAGCTCCTGGTAATGATGGAATTCCACCAGAAGTTCTCAAATGTGGAAAAGAAATACTTTTACAGCCTTTGCATGACCTCCTCACTCTGTGCTGGGAACAGGGGCAGATACCACAGGAGTTGAAAGATGCCAACATCGTTACACTGTATAAAAATAAAGGAGACAAGAGTGACTGCAACAACTATCGTGGAATCTCTCTCCTCAGTATAGTTGGAAAGGCCTTCGCCCGAGTTGCATTGACACGCCTACAGACCCTAGCATCGCGTGTACTCCCAGAATCGCAGTGCGGCTTTCGAGCCGGAAGATCAACCATAGACATGATCTTCTCTCTGCGCCAGCTGCAGGAGAAATGCAGGGAGCAACATATGCCTCTATACATCGCGTTCGTCGACCTAACTAAAGCTTTTGATCTTGTCAGCAGAAGCGGCCTTTTTCAGATCTTAGTAAAAATAGGCTGCCCTACACATCTGCTTAACATCATCAAGCAATTCCACGAAAACATGCAGGGCACAGTGTGCTATAACGGTGCCACCTCCGAGGCTTTCCCAGTAAGTAGTGGAGTAAAGCAAGGCTGCGTGTTGGCACCTACTCTATTCGCAATATTCTTTTCCATCTTACTCCAGTATGCCTTCAAGAACAACAGCGAGGGGATATACATACACACCAGAGCTGACGGGAGATTATTCAATATTGCCCGACTTAAAGCCAAGACCAAAATAAGGAAGATTTTGCTGCGCGAGCTCTTATTTGCAGACGATGCCGCCTTAATATCCCACACAGCAGACGGCCTGCAGAACCTTGTATCCAGCTTCTCCGCTGCCTGCAAAGAGTTTGGCCTGACCATAAGTATAAAGAAAACCAACATTATGGCACAGGATGCTGCCTCTCTCCCGACTATCACCATTGATGACTGCAACCTGGATGCTGTTGACAGTTTTACTTATCTGGGATCGAACATCTCGAGCACCCTCTCACTGGAAGATGAGATAAGTAGCAGGATAGGGAAGGCAGCAACTGTTATGGCTAGACTGTACAAAAGAGTCTGGTCCAATGCCAAACTCACAGCAAGGACTAAGCTGCAGGTATACCAGGCCTGCGTACTGAGCACACTCCTCTATGGATGCGAGTCTTGGACCACCTATACCAGGCATGAAAGAAGGCTCAATAGCTTCCACCTCAGATGCCTGCGCCGCATCCTAGACATCAAATGGCAAGAGAAAGTCCCCAACACAGAGGTCCTGGCTCAAGCAAGCATGAGTAGTATTGCAGCAATATTAAGCCAAAGACGCCTCCGTTGGCTTGGACACGTCAAGAGGATGCAAAGTGGTCGCATACCCAAGGATGTGCTCTACAGCGAGCTGGCGACAGGGAAAAGGTCGGTTGGTCGGCCATGTCTCAGATACGTGGACATATGCAAGAGAGACATGAAAGTAGCCAACATTGATATACAAAACTGGGAAAACCTGGCAGAGGATAGGTCCATGTGGCGGGCTATAGTGAAAGAAGGATCACTAAGAGCAGAGGAGCAAACTAGGGCAGAAGCAGTCGGGAAAAGAGCGAGGAGAAAGGCCAGGAAACACTGCCCCACTGCTTTCGTGTGTGTGTCATGCAGAAGAGACTGCCACTCAAGGATTGGTCTCATCAGCCACACCAAGAGCTGCAGATAATAAAGATAAATCTATCGTCTTTCGTAGACGGACAGATGCCATACAATCTCAAGCCATCAATTATCTTCATATCTATTTCAAGCCATCAATTATCTTCATATCTATTTCAAGCCATCAATTATCTTCATATCTATTTCAAGCCATCAATTATCTTCATATCTATTTCAAGCCATCAATTATCTTCATATCTATCTCAAGCCATCAATTATCTTCATATCTATCTCAAGCCATCAATTATCTTCATATCTATTTCAAGCCATCAATTATCTTCATATCTATTTCAAGCCATCAATTATCTTCATATCTATCTCAAGCCATCAATTATCTTCATATCTATCTCAAGCCATCAATTATCTTCATATCTATTTCAAGCCATCAATTACCTTCATATCTATTTCAAGCCATCAATTATCTTCATATCTATTTCAAGCCATCAATTATCTTCATATCTATTTCAAGCCATCAATTACCTTCATATCTATTTCAAGCCATCAATTATCTTCATATCTATTTCAAGCCATCAATTATCTTCATATCTATCTCAAGCCATCAATTATCTCCATTTCTATTTCAAGCCATCAATGATGTTCATATCTATCTCAAGCCATCAATTATCTCCATTTCTATATCAAGCCATCAATTATCTTCATATCTATCTCAAGCCGTCAATTTTCTTCATATCTATTTGAAGTTAACTTTAAAAGTCTTCTCACTCAATTATTTTCAGTAGCTAAAGCCATAAATACATTTTTCTAGAATACCGATGTATATAATGCAAAATAATTTTAAAATTAAATATTTGGTATGCCTTATATTTCAATAATTACTTTACAAAATTTGCTATTTAGAATTTATTTATTTATAATATAATTCTATATTATATTATATAATTAATTTATATTTAAATTTATTTATATATTATATAATTATTTATTATATTATATAATTTATTTAGATTTACTTAAAATCTAAAATTTAGAATTTAGAACCCTGTATCAATACTCTGTGTCAAAAATTTACGAGAATTTCGTTTTAAATGAACTAGCAGTACTTTAAATAAATAATGTTTTAGTTATCTGAGTAGGAAAGTTGTCACGTGCTCTGTAGGACACTTGAATGTAGCAAGTAAATCGTTAGTTTTGTAGGACATAATTTAAAACCTTCAGAAATCAAATCAAATATCGAATCAATGTTTGGCTTACAAACTACTAAAGTCTGTGATTAACTGGTGATGTGATATCTGCCGTACTAAAGTCTGTGATTAACTAGTGATGTGATATCTGCCGTACTAAAGTCTGTGATTAACTAGTGATGTGATATCTGCCGTACTAAAGTCTGTGATTAACTAGTGATGTGATATATGCCGTACTAAAGTCTGTGATTAACTAGTGATGTGATATCTGCCGTACTAAAGTCTGTGATTAACTAGTGATGTGATATATGCCGTACTAAAGTCTGTGATTAACTGGTGATGTGATATATGCCGTACTAAAGTCTGTGATTAACTAGTGATGTGATATCTGCCGTACTAAAGTCTGTGATTAACTGGTGATGTGATATCTGCCGAACTAAAGTCTGTGATTAACTAGTGATCTGATATCTGCCGTACTAAAGTCTGTGATTAACTAGTGATGTGATATCTGCCGTATTGATAATTGCCGAATACATGTAATGTAGTTATAAAAACTGAGTATCAGAAAGCGATCGACAGAATTGTTTTTTCAAAGGTAAATGTTTGACAAAATGGGAACAAGCTTTGCACAACAATCAATTAATGATTTTTAAAGGAAATTTTCCCCAGTTTTATTTAAACCATCAAGGAAGTAAGAATTTAAAAAAAAACTAATTAATCAATTGATCCATGATGAAATACAAATTGATAAATGACAGAAATCACTCAAAATATTTTCCCGTCCATGAAATATTTTTCACTCGAGTTTCTGGCAACGCTTAAAATTGGTGTTGATGTTTAAGCTAACATTGTACAACACCAGATGACCACTACATACAATTGGTGTTGATGTGTAAGCTAACATTGTACAACACCAGATGACCACTACATACAATTGGTGTTGATGTGTAAGCTAAAATTGTACAACACCAGATGACCACTACATACAATTGGTGTTGATGTGTAAGCTAACATTGTACAACACCAGATGACCACTACTTACAATTGGTGTTGATGTGTAAGGTAACATTGTACAACACCAGATGACCACTACATACAATTGGTGTTGATGTGTAAGCTAACATTGTACAACACCAGATGACCACTACATACAATTGGTGTTGATGTGTAAGCTAACATTGTACAACACCAGATGACCACTACATACAATTGGTGTTGATGTGTAAGCTAACATTGTACAACACCAGATGACCACTACATACAATTGGTGTCGATGTGTAAGCTAACATTGTACAACACCAGATGACCACTACATACAATTGGTTTCCCACCATGTTTATTAGGCCCCATACGGATCCAGTCGCGTTGACACCCTTTATCCTCATCACACCACATACACGATGGATGCATCCACTTGCTCACTCCATAATGTGGATGCATCCACTTGCTCACTCCATAATGTGGATGCATCCACTTTCTCACTCCATAATGTGGATGCATCCACTTGCTCACTCAATAATGTGGATGCATCCACTTTCTCACTCCATAATGTGGATGCATCCACTTCCTCACTCCATAATGTGGATGCATTCATTTCCTCACTGAATAATGTGAATGCATCCACTTTCTCACTCAATAATGTGAATGCATCCACTTTCTCACTCAATAATGTGGATGCATCCACTTTCTCACTCAATAATGTGGATGCATCCACTTTCTCACTCAATAATGTGGATGCATCCACTTTCTCACTCAATAATGTGGATGCATCCACTTTCTCACTCAATAATGTGGATGCATCCACTTGCTCACTCAATAATGTGGATGCATCCACTTTCTCACTCCATAATGTGGATGCATCCACTTCCTCACTCCATAATGTGGATGCATCCACTTCCTCACTGAATAATGTGAATGCATCCACTTTCTCACTCAATAATGTGAATGCATCCACTTTCTCACTCAATAATGTGGATGCATCCACTTTCTCACTCAATAATGTGGATGCATCCACTTTCTCACTCCATAATGTGGATGCATCCACTTCCTCACTCCATAATGTGGATGCATCCACTTCCTCACTGAATAATGTGAATGCATCCACTTTCTCACTCAATAATGTGAATGCATCCACTTTCTCACTCCATAATGTGGATGCATCCACTTTCTCACTCAATAATGTGGATGCATCCACTTTCTCACTCAATAATGTGGATGCATCCACTTTCTCACTCAATAATGTGGATGCATCCACTTTCTCACTCAATAATGTGAATGCATCCACTTTCTCACTCAATAATGTGGATGCATCCACTTTCTCACTCAATAATGTGGATGCATTCACTTGTTCACTCCATCATCCAAGTACACTACACTCAGTCCTACCCTACACTTGCACCTTGTCTACAAACTACACGCTTACATCCACCCCACAATCATCCACACCTCCACGCAGCCAGTAATCCAGACCCACACATTTCTGAGCTAAAAATGACTTTGAAATGGACGGCAACTTCACGGCCGATTAGTTTTATAGCAAGATAAAAGACAAGAAACCAATCCGAGGCATTCAGCTGTGAGGGGATTTCTGTGAGTGGGGCGGGGGGGGGGAGCGGCGCACTACTCAAGACAAAACGAATCGTTGAAACAAAATTGTCGTGGTAGGGGGCGGAATGGTTGAGGAGGTGGGTAGAAATATGATAATTTGATAGATTGGTGTGAGTTACACGGTAGACTGCAGAGAAACGGCACTCACACGGCCACACTAAATAACGGCACTCACACGGCCACATTAAATAACGGCACTCACACGGCAACACTAAATAACGGCACTCACACGGCCACACTAAATAACGGCACTCACACGGCCACACTAAATAACTGCACTCACACGGCCACACTAAATAACTGCACTCACACGGCCACACTAAATAACTGCACTCACACGGCCACACTAAATAACGGCACTCACACGGCCACACTAAATAACGGCACTCACACGGCCACACTAAATAACGGCACTCACACGGCAACACTAAATAACGGCACTCACACGGCCACACTAAATAACGGCACTCACACGGCCACACTAAATAATGGCACTCACACGGCCACACTAAATAACGGCACTCACACGGCCACACTAAATAACGGCACTCACACGGCCACACTAAATAACTGCACTCACACGGCCACACTAAATAACGGCACTCACACGGCCACACTAAATAACGGCACTCACACGGCCACACTAAATAACGGCACTCACACGGCAACACTAAATAACGGCACTCACACGGCCACACTAAATAACGGCACTCACACGGCCACACTAAATAATGGCACTCACACGGCCACACTAAATAACTGCACTCACACGGCCACACTAAATAACTGCACTCACACGGCCACACTAAATAACGGCACTCACACGGCCACATTAAATAACGGCACTCACACGGCCACACTAAATAACGGCACTCACACGGCCACACTAAATAACGGCACTCACACGGCCACACTAAATAATGGCACTCACACGGCCACAATAAATAACGGCACTTACACGGCAACACTAAATAACTGCACTCACACGACCACACTAAATAACTGCACTCACACGGCCACAATAAATAACGGCACTCACACGGCCACACTAAATAACGGCACTCACACGGCCACAATAAATAACGGCACTCACACGGCCACACTAAATAACGGCACTCACACGGCCACACTAAATAACGGCACTCACACGGCCACACTAAATAACTGCACTCACACGGCCACACTAAATAACTGCACTCACACGGCCACACTAAATAACTGCACTCACACGGCCACACTAAATAACTGCACTCACACGGCCACACTAAATAACTGCACTCACACGGCCACACTAAATAACTGCACTCACACGGCCACACTAAATAACGGCACTCACACGGCCACAATAAATAACGGCACTTACACGGCCACACTAAATAACGGCACTCACACGGCCACACTAAATAACTGCACTCACACGGCCACACTAAATAACGGCACTCACACGGCCACACTAAATAACGGCACTCACACGGCCACACTAAATAACGGCACTCACACGGCCACACTAAATAACGGCACTCACACGGCCACACTAAATAACGGCACTCACACGGCCACACTAAATAACGGCACTCACACGGCCACACTAAATAACGGCACTCACACGGCCACACTAAATAACGGCACTCACACGGCAACACTAAATAACGGCACTCACACGGCCACAATAAATAACGGCACTCACACGGCCACACTAAATAACGGCACTCACACGGCTACAATAAATAACGGCACTCACACGGCCACAATAAATAACGGCACTCACACGGCCACACTAAATAACGGCACTCACACGGCCACACTAAATAACGGCACTCACACGGCCACACTAAATAACGGCACTCACACGGCTACACTAAATAACGGCATTCACACGGCCACACTAAATAACGGCACTCACACGGCCACACTAAATAACGGCACTCACACGGCCACACTAAATAACGGCACTCACACGACCACACTAAATAACGGCACTCACACGGCCACACTAAATAACGGCACTCACACGGCCACACTAAATAACTGCACTCACACGGCAACACTAAATAACGGCACTCACACGGCCACATTAAATAACGGCACTCACACGGCCACATTAAATAACGGCACTCACACGGCCACACTAAATAACGGCACTCACACGGCCACATTAAATAACGGCACTCACACGGCCACATTAAATAACGGCACTCACACGGCCACATTAAATAACGGCACTCACACGGCCACACTAAATAACGGCACTCACACGGCCACATTAAATAACGGCACTCACACGGCCACATTAAATAACGGCACTCACACGGCCACATTAAATAACGGCACTCACACGGCCACATTAAATAACGTTTAATAATAAAATGGTTTATTGGATGGAAATTGCACAGTCCCGTAAGTGAACGTAGTTGAACAGAGATGAGAACAGTGTTGGCCAGAATATGATGTGTTTGATGGCTGGTAGTTAAACTGGTGTCTAGCTGCTCGTTGTTTACCTTGTGTTAAACCGCTGGTAGTTTAACTATGTGTCTAACCGCCGGTAGTTTAACTATGTGTCAAACCAGCAATATTCTACAAAAAGACTTAGATGAATTGATAAAATGGGAAACTAACTGGAGTATGTCTTTCCACCCAGAAAAGTGTCAACTGTTAAGAGTAACAAAGAAAAAGAAACAAATAAATTCAAAATATTACATTCATGGAAAAGAACTGACCCAAACTAAAGATGCAAAATACTTAGGAGTCTTAATAAATGAGAAACTATCATGGAATCCCCATGTCAATGAAGTTATTAAAAAATCAAACAAAACCTTAGGCTTTATAAAAAGAAACTTTAACAAATGTAATAGAGATATAAAACTAAAATGCTACCTCACTTTGGTGAGACCTGTACTAGAATATGCATCTTCTGTATGGGACCCATCCACCAAAGAAAACATTGATAAACTAGAACAAATTCAAAAAAGAGCTGCCAGATTCATTACTGGAGAATATTCGAAACTGACAAGAATAACACCATTAGTTAAATCATTAAACCTTGAAACACTAGAGGATAGAAGAACCAAAAGCAAAGTAGTAATCATACATAAAGCAATTAATTCTAATTTAGAAATACAACACAAAGATAACTTAATACAACCCTCAGATAGACATAAGGATAAAAACACCTTTCTTATTCCGTATGCAAGAACAAACACATACAAGTTTTCCTTCTTCCCTTCCGGAATTCGGGCGTGGAATGGGTTGCCTGAAGAAACCAGGAAAACCAACACTTTATCAACAATTAAATCTCTAATAAAAATGCAGGACTAAACACAAACCATAGATAAGCGTAGGACGCAATAATCTTCTGTATAGAAGGAGCGTCTGTAAACAGATAAGATAAGATAAGATAAACCGCTGGTAGTTTAACTGTATCAAACAGCTGGTAGTTTAACTGTGTCAAACCGCTGGTAGTTTAACTGTGTAAAACAGCTGGTAGTTTAACTATGTGTCAAACCGCTGGTAGTTTAACTGTGTCAAACCGCTGGTAGTTTAACTATGTGTCAAACCGCTGGTAGTTTAACTGTGTAAAACAGCTGGTAGTTTAACTAATTGTCAAACCGCTGGTAGTTTAACTGTGTCAAACCACTGGTAGTTCAACTGTGTCAAACCGCTGGTAGTTTAAATGTGTAAAACCGCTGGTAGTTTAACTATGTGCTAAACCGCTGGTAGTTCAACTGTGTCAAACCGCTGGTAGTTTAACTGTGTCAAACGGCTGTCAGTTTAATTATGCGTTAAACCGTTGGTAGTTTAACTATGTGTCAAGCCGCTGGTAATTTAACTGTGTCAAACCGCTGGTAGTTTAACTATGGGTCAAATCGCTGGTAGTGTATGTCAAATGTATCCCATCAGTTTCTGCTCTATTTTTGCTGACACCTTATTGACAATTATTATATGAATGGTAATACAATAAATAAAGAGTACCTCGTTAGCCACATTCTCATACATCGCTACTAGATTCGTACAAGTAAATAAAGCTTTCGATCATTGCCATTGCTGTTCAAAAAATTGCAAAAGCACTATATCATGTGGTCCAAAGAGGTCAGTATTTCTGAAAACTGTAGAGTATACCGCTAGTTGTCTGCCCATGATGTAAAAAATGTGTCCCTGGGGACAGGGTAATAAAAAGAATGTCCTTTTAACAATGGCGCAAAATCCCCTGGCAATTCTAAATACAGAGCAGTTCTTACAGCATTCGCCAAACTGACATCTTAACGAGAAGAAGAAGAAAAACGTCCTTGGCCAAACTGTGGCTTGTTTGTGTTCTCTTGACCGTTCAATGCTGACGTCGCCCTAATCCGAAGGCTGAACAACAAAGATGCATACAAACAACAAGGCAGGAGCTGGAAAGGGGGGGGGCAGGTCTTTTCTACTGGAATGAGAGAAGCTTTCTTAAAACTCTATGTTTAACCAAGTGATACTCATTGTAGTTCTGGAATCACACATCTAGGAATGGTATCAGGTAATTGAGTGGTGATTTGGTTGGCATGGATCTGGTAAGTGGTGAGATTGAAAGAATTGGGTTGTGATTGTGGTTGACATGGGTCTGGTAAGTGGTGAGATGGTTGGCATGGGTCTGGTAAGTGGTGAGATGGTTGGCATGGGTCTGGTAAGTGGTGAGATTGAAAGAATTGGGTTGTGATTGTGGTTGACATGGGTCTGGTAAGTGGTGAGATTGAAAGAATTGGGTTGTGGTTGACATTGGTCTGGTAAGTGGTGAGATTGAAAGAATTGGGTTGTGGTTGACATGGGTCTGGTAAGTGGTGAGATTGAAAGAATAGGGTTGTGATTGTGGTTGACATGGGTCTGGTAAGTGGTGAGATTGAAAGAATTGGGTTGTGATTGTGGTTGACATGGGTCTGGTAAGTGGTGAGATTGAAAGAATTGGGTTGTGATTGACATGGGTCTGGTAAGTGGTGAGATTGAAAGAATTGGGTTGTGGTTGTGGTTGGCATGGGTCTGGTAAGTGGTGAGATTGAAAGAATTGGGTTGTGATTGTGGTTGACATGGGTCTGGTAAATGGTGAGATTGAAAGAATTGGGTTGTGATTGTGGTTGACATGGGTCTGGTAAGTGGTGAGATTGAAAGAATTGGGTTGTGGTTGACATGGGTCTGGTAAGTGGTGAGATTGAAAGAATTGGGTTGTGATTGTGGTTGACATGTAGCAGTTAGGATATGAATGTTTCAGGTTAGATGCGTTGATACTTATATGTGTGAGTTACTATTTATTTTTTTGTAATGTGCTGTGGACCCAGATACTTACTGGGGTACAGCGGTATATAAACTATTAATTTATTATTATTAGTTTTATTATTATTAGTTTTATTATTACTAGGGGTTGTAGGACGCCTATGGCGCCCACTGAGGCTGTAGGGCGCCTAAGGCGCCCACTTTTTTCAAAAGACCAACTAACTTATCCTTGTTTGATAAATACTTAATATTAAACTTACTGAAATGTACACAAAGTATTTTATAATAGTGGTTGTAAGGTGCTTACGGCGTTCACTACAGCTGTAGGCCGCCTACGGCGCCTACCCTTTTTTGTCAAAAGCCAAAGTAACTTATCCTTGTTTGATAAATACGAAATATTAAACTTGATGAAATGTACACAAGGTATTTTATTAGGGCTGTTATCGATTAATTTAAATTTAATAGTTAACTTTTTAAAAATTAACGATTAATTAATCGTCAATTTCGATTAAAACCAAAAATAGAAATTTATGGCGTCATTAAATTGAACATTTCAAAGGAAGTAACAAAAACAGGTAATTGACTTCAGCGATGTATTTGATCCTTTAAAAGAGAATTGTTTAAGGCAGTGTACATAGTAAACTTATTCACCATCTTCGACTTTGCCATCCGCCGTTAGCTTAAAGACAAAATTTTTGCTCAACTTTCCAGTTATATGTTAAAATTTAACTGCGCTGATGCTGTCAGTCATTTTTTAGTTGACGTCTGCCGGTTCACATACGTTAATAAAATAAATTATAATATTACGCGGGAGAAGTTTGTACGTAAAAAATATATAAATTATTATTAATTATTAATAATTAATTATTTATTAACAAATTTTTTAATAAATATTATAAATATTTTCTTTAGTTTTAATCGAATTTTTATCGATTAAAATAATTTTAATCGATAGAAAATTTTAACGATTAATCGAGAAATTAATCGTTGATTTCCGCAGCCCTATATTTTATAATTATAAAATCATCAAATCCTAATTTTTACATCGTTCCCTTTTCAAAAATTAAAATATAAGCTAAAACAATGACGTCATATAATATATTTTTTTACAGCGCGTCTTTAATTTATAATTATTTTGCACACCTTTTTGCGCGCCTTCCCATGCACGCCTTGAATTAAAATATAAGCTCAAAAAATGACGTCATAGCGTTACACATCCTTCCAGTGACTAGGGCTATCAATATACGTAATTTGCAATCTCTGTCACATCTGTCATGTCTGTCCGTGACGCTACTAATTTTAGAAAGCAGCGCACCAAATTACTGCACCAATGCATCAAAAGGTGTGCAAATTAAAGATGCTCTGTAAAAAATATTATATGACGTCATTGTTTTAGCTCATATTTTAATTTTGGAAAAGGGTACAATGTAAAAAGAGGATTTGATGATGGTTAATTATAAAATCAAATAACAATGGGGGCGCCGTAGGCTTCGTACAACCCCTATTATAAAATACTTTGTGTGCATTTCAGAAAAATTAATACTTCGTATTTATCAAACAAGGACAAGTTAGTTGGGCTTTTGAAAAAGTGCATTTTTTTCAAAAATAAATAGATTTCAGTTGAAAGCTTCCATCATTTTTGACGGGTAATACACTAGTTATATATTACGAGGAACAAAGCCCGTCTAAGGACGTTCCGCCACCGTTCGGTGGCATGTTGTAACTCCCCTCCAACAGCCGTCTCGACCGGCAAAACATGTGCATCGCGTCAAAAATACTATTCATTATAGTTAAAATAAATAACTCGTAAAAACAGAGCTTTTTGCTATAAATCCCAACGCGCATAACTCAAAATAAAGTCTTGGAAGAAATACTGCACCAAAAATAACTCGTTTTGAACGTCCGCGTAAATGGCGTAAACGTGTTAAATATGATTGGGTGTAGGAGTCATATGTGTTTGAGGGACCAATCGCTATAGATGACCGGACAGAACTGACAGAAAGGACAGAAACTTGCCTTTTATTATATAGGATTATTATTATTGTATGCGATTTGAAAAATGTTCTACACAGAGGTAGTAGATATTCTCTGACTAATAAATTTCTAGACATTTTACTTTAGACATGTTCTGGTTGACTGAGTTTCACTGAAACCATGGGCATTGGCCAGTAGACACAAGAGAGTTATATCAAGAGAATTATGACGGCTGTGTGTGTGGATAAGTACCTATTACCTTTACATGTATGAAGGTATTTACCTGTTTTTAGTTTTATTTCAATTGTTTTTTTATTTCTTTGTTTTTCAAATTTTGCTATATTATTTATGTGTATCAAACTTAATAGTATTGATGTGTATTTAAAATTTTAAGTTTTTGATGCCGAGTTTAAGATTGTGTGCCTTGGCTTTGTACGTTTATTAGCGAGCTAACAACAAATATGGTATACTAGTGTATGACCCGTCAAGAAATGACGGAAGTTTTCAAAATAAATACATTTCAGCTGAAATCTATTTATTATGAAAAAATACACATCAGAATAAAAAATAATGTAATACAGAACTTTCATTTATTTTATTTATTTTTATTTTATTCATTTATTTTCATATTGCACGATTTTATGTGGAACGTTCGAAAAGAGTTATTTTTGGTGCGGTAATTTCTAAAAATTAGTAGCGTTACGGACAGGACAGAGGGGACAGACGGGACGTGACATACATTGCAAATTATTTATGTTGATATTTGTGCCTTGGTTTTGTACTGTTTGTTAGCGAGCTAACAACAAACATGGTATATAAAAATCGTGTTTGATTATAGCGAGAAACTTCTGTTCAACTAATGAAGACGAGTTTTCATGGAGCGAATTGTTCATCACGACAAAAGCATAACACTGAGAGCAAGAAAGCATCGATGCGAGATAATATTTGCTCTGCCGTTACATTTTGGAATGTGAAAATGAATAGCATGGGGTGGGGGTGGGTGGGGGGCTTATCCTCCTTGAAGTTTTACAACCAACAAGACAAATATTTTTAGAGAAAATTCCACGAATTATTGGTAAAACCCAGGCCACTAATCGATTTTTCCAATTTTAGATTTTCGTTTATTTCTGTTTTTGGATCATCCTAGCTGTCACATCCGGAAAATCCTAGTCAGCTGATCTGTTTACGATAACTTACAGAGGCGTTGCCATCATGTATAATGGGAGGATTTTACGAAAAGCCTTACATGTTGTCACCGAAAACCTTTTTTTTTCACTTTCTTCTTTCGTGCGATCTCCCTAGTTCTATCTGTATCAACTACGACGTTAAAGAGAGTTCGTTGCCTGATGTTGTGACAATTGTCAGTGGTGGAGGTGGTGTTTTGTGTGTGTAAAACTTGTTTCTCCCTAAAGACCACTGGCCTGGGATTAACAGTTCCAACAGTGACATCATTAGTGAAATGAAAGCATCCAAGGCTGAAGAATGCTGGCCCCACTCTCTGACACACATTCAGCAACCCATATAAACTAACACCATCCTCTGTCCACAGCTACACCAACACCACCTCATGTCTACAGCTACACCAATACCACCTTTTATCTACAGCTACACCAACACCACCCCATGTCTACAACTACACCAACACCACCCCATGTCTACAGCTACACCAACACCACCCCATGTCTACAGCTACACCAACACCACCCCATGTCTACAGCTACACCAACACCACCCCATGTCTACAGCTACACCAACACAACCCCATGTCTACAGCTACACCAACACCACCCCATGTCTACAGCTACACCAACACCACCCCATGTCTACAGCTACACCAACACCACCCCATGTCTACAGCTACACCAACACCACCCTATGTCTACAGCTACACCAACACCACCCCATGTCTACAGCTACACCAACACCACCCCATGTCTACAGCTACACCAACACCACCCCATGTCTACAGCTACACCAACACCACCCCATGTCTACAGCTACACCAACCCCACCCCATGTCTACAGCTACACCAACACCACCCCATGTCTACAGCTACAACAACACCACCCCATGTCTACAGCTACACCAACACCACCCCATGTCTACAGCTACACCAGCACCACCCCATGTCTACAGCTACACCAACACCACTCCATGTCTACAGCTACACCAACCCCACCCTATGTCTACAGCTACACCAACACCACTCCATGTCTACAGCTACACCAACACCACCCCATGTCTACAGCTACACCAACACCACCCTATGTCTACAGCTACACCGACACCTGAACAAAACACAACCACTCAAACTCAGCCCCAGCAGCCAGCATCGACCTCCCCTACCCCACCCACGTCCATATTCACTCAGCCACCAATACACCCACGTCCATATTCCCTCAGTCACTAACACACCCACGTCCATATTCCCTCAGCCACTAATACACCCACGTCCATATTCCCTCAGCCACTAACACACCCACTCAACACACAACACGGAAGTGAGATAATGAAGACGTCTTCACAATGTTGGTCACGTAACCTTTAAACAATTATTATTTTCAAGCTTTCTCACGCATTTTTTTTTACAAAGCTAAGTGTCGGTACTGCAATACATTTTATTGAACACTTCAAGTTCTCTTCTTCCTGCACCATTAGCCCTATGTGCATACACAGACATTTCTCACACCTCTCATCTCACTGTGATGTCATAGTTTTCTCTGCAACACCAGCATTGGTCCACACTGTATGTTTATAATGTTGCATCCATCATCTAAATGTACGTCTAATGACAAGTACTTATGATTATGTACATTACATTTTTAACGTAATTGGGAGAGAAGGTGTGAACAACGTGTCTAATTGATGGGGTCATTATAAGTAATTTAGTGGACATGCAGCGGCCAGTGTCCTCAACTAATGAGTGTAATGGGACATTTTTTATAAAAACTTGATATCAACAAAATGCTTCACTTTTAATGATGCCTACGTTGAAATATATCGAACACATGTAGAAAGTTATGTAAGTTTCTTTTTTGATGCTACCGGCATGTTTAGTGAATTTTCTTTAGAATTAATAAAGTCATATAGTTGAAGGCTCAACGTAAAATACCATTTTAGCTTTGTCGAACATCATTTTTAATATATGTGGTTTTTTAACACTACAAAAGCAATAAATGATTACTTTTTTTAAATGTTTCAAAATGTGGCAGTAACTGAAGAAATTAAATCTCAAAATAATTTCAAAAACAATTCAACAATCCTGATTATTTCAACTTTTAAAATTATGTTATGTGTGTTGAAAGCTGAACTTACAAGCTAATGTTCATTTGTTAAATAATGTTTTCCCTTAAAATATTGTTATCTCCCCAACGTATTATTCTCCGTTTTTAAATATTATTGTTTTTTAAAAAAATCGTTGCGCAGTGTAAAAAAATTGAGCTTTAAAATCCATATTTATCCCCTAACATAATTATCATCCATCATTTTGTGTGTGCTGTGGCTTGTGTCTTGCAATACGTGATCTCTGCTCCATAATTTTATTCGCTTTCATGAACACACATCAGTATCAATTACAGAAATTTGGGTTGTAAAAATCTGCTAACTTGTCATGCAAAGTTTTCAATTTCATCATTACATAGAAATTACAACTTAAAATATCTGTGTCACAAATAGAAAAAGATCTAAATATTTTTTTTTAAATTTGGACTCTCTTATTTCGTAATGCAGAAAGATACCTTAGAAGACGATTGAAATTGTTTATGGAAAAATGAAATGCTATAAAATCTTTTGTTAATAATTGTTAAGAAACTAAGAGTTCTCATCTTTATCTCTCACTGATTACCTGTCTATACAAACTGTGTACTTTTATTGTGGTTTCCTCTATAGAAAAATTAGTAAAAATGCGTAGCTAGAGAAAGTTGAAAGCTTCTTTGCCTCGTGCGAAAATATATCGCCTTTCTATGTATAAGGACGAAAGTTCCGCCCCTGGTTGGATCACCTGCCTACGCCACTGTTCGTCTGCTCACCTGTAATTTAACTTTATTTTTTTTAGCCCCATGTCTTTGCAAATTCGCCACTCAAGTTATTTCCTGTCCTATTAACCCGAGGTTCGCTAGATTGGGGTGACGAATACGCGTTTACCTGAACGGAATCAAATTATGGCGTCACTGGGGTAAACTTTGGCGTCAGGGGTACAGATTAAATCTCGCAGATTAAATGCCAGGTATTTCTCACCTCGAGGCCACAGTTCAACGGTCTTGTTCGACAGAATTGGTCATGGTTGGATGATTCTCCGAACATGTCACTTAATATTAAAGTGACTTGGGAACACAATTTCACATGAAACAATTTTTAACGATAAGATCTGTTGGTCGTAAAAATAACGGATCCTTATTTTGAATAATCAGAAAAAGGCGAGTTGAACATTCACAATGTAGTAGTTTGAAGCAGCACATATCATTCACATAGTTTTTAAGGGTGAACATAATTTGTGAAAAACAGAGCGATGTAAGAGATTATAGTCACTAGTTATAACATTTAAAACGTTGATATATATATACTAGTTTGTGCTGCGGCGCCGTGGCGCCTGCGGCGCCCCCCCTTTTTAAGGGCGCCTGCGGCGCCCACCTTTTTCAAAAGCCCAACTAACTTGTCCTTGTATGATAAATACGTAATATTAAACGTTCTTAAATGTACACAAAGTATCTTATAAATGTGCAAAAGCCCAAGTAACATATCCGTATATGATAAATACGAAATATTCCTGAAATGTACACAAAGTATGTTTATAATATTTTTTTACAGTGCTAATCACCACACGATTTTTAAAGTAATTTTAGAAAGCAGCGCACCAAATTACTGCACCAATAATACCTCTTATCAAACGTCCGCATGAAATTGTTTAATTATTAATAATAGTGTGGAGGGTGTTTAATGTTAATCTGGAAACCAAAATGATTATCCAATTTTTTTTTAAAAAGCAGATAGATGTCCCTCAGCGTTCCGCTACATAATTGAGCGTAAATATATATATGATAATAATAAATATATATATTTGCGTAACAACTCCTCAGTAATAATAATAATAATAATAATAGAGAATTGATAATTTATATAGCGCTGTAGCCATGTAAGAAACTGGGCTCACAGCGCTTCACATAAAAATAATAATGCACATATAATTATCAATGAATTCAACGTGAAACATTCATATCCTAACTACAACATATAATGACACAGTGTGTAAAGACAGGGGTTAAATAAGTGCAAAATTGAGAAAACAGTAAAGAGCATCACGAGAGGCAGTAAGCTTGGCTGAGAAAGTAAGTGCTAGGGAAAGCCAAGGACGAACGGGTATAATGATGGATTGAGTTAAACATGACAAATTATATTACAGAGAATGAAAAGAGTACGACGAAACTTAATTATACATTCTAATAAGCTAGGATCAAACATGAAAAGTAACAAGACGAGTTAGAATATATGAAGATAGTATCAAAGGTTTATTCTAAGTATAAATGACTTACACTGATAGCTGCCCCACACAAAATCTAATTCTTTAAAAACTTCATCTCTATTCCCTACAGAAGTCATACATTAATTGTTACAGTCCTGGGGACATACCAGATACATTTGTCGTCACAATCCTGGGGACATCTCAGATACATTTATCGTCACAGTCCTGGGGATATACCAGATACATTTGTCGTCACAGTTCCTGGCGATACCAGATACATTTGTCGTCACAGTTCCTGGGGACATACCAGATACATTTGTCGTCACAGTCCTGGGGACATACCAGATACATTTGTCGTCACAGTCCTGGGGAAATCTCAGATACATTTGTCGTCACAGTCCTGGGGACATCTCAGATACATTTGTCGTCACAGTCCTGGGGACATACCAGATACATTTGTCGTCACAGTCATTGGGACATCTCAGATACATTTGTCGTCACAGTCCTGGGGACATACCAGATACATTTGTCGTCACAGTCCTGGGGACATCTCAGATACATTTGTAGTCACAGTCCTTGGGACATCTCAGATACATTTGTCGTCACAGCCCTGGGGACATCTCAGATACATTTGTCGTCACAGTCCTGGGGACATACCAGATACATTTGTCGTCACAGTCCTGGGGACATACCAGATGAAACAACTGATGTGAATATACTAGTACTACATTAATTGTTGCTGTCACAGTCCATATCAGATTGGTTTTTAAGAAAATTTACTGTGTAGTATGTCTGAATATCTTTTTGTGTTATTGTTATACGAATTCGAATGCAGTTAATTGCATTTCTTATTAAACTTTCGATTTGAATATTGTTCTTTAACATGTAGATGTTTGTTAAACGTATAAATAAAGTGTTACTTGCACCTATCACCAGTGGGGTTTTCATTATTTCTTGAGTATATTTCATCAATTAATTGTACCTTTTGTTGACTAGAGGTTAATGTTCCTTCATTTGTTATAGTGGCAGCTTTATTCCTTTGGGTGTAACCGGCTATTGTTCCTTTAATGGGCATGGGGCTGGTGTTCCTAAAATGGGACTGGGGCTAGTGTTCCTTAAATGGGTCTGGGGCTAGTGTTCCTTCAATCGGTCTGGGACTAGTGTTCCTTAAATTGGACTGTGGCTAGTGTTCCTTAAATGGGACTGTGGCTAGTGTTCCTTAAATGGTACTGTGGCTAGTGTTCCTTAAATGGGACTATGACTTTATTCCTTAAATGGGACTGTGGTTATTGTTCCTACTTAATGTCTAGAGTCTAGTGGCTTGTGTTCCTCCACTTTGTATAATGCAGGGATGTCCAAAGTCTGGCACGCGGGCCAAAACCGGCCCGCGAAGCCATTTTAACTGGCCCGTGGCCTCATCTGAAGTAATTAATTAACTGACGTATTATTTCTGTAAAGATTGTATATTTATTAGAAAAGTAGAAATTTTGTACTGTTTCGAGTATGTCAAATGATGGCGAAAATCTTTGGTAATTTTTTTTAAACAACATGGAAATTGTTTGTTTTAAAACCCGATGAAGTTTTAATTGTACTAAAACCTTGACAGCCTACCATAAAATTTGATGACGTCATTTTATTTAAAAAAATTCCTCGACTCGGAAGTGGAAATGAATAATGCGTCGGTGAACTTAAAAATGTTAAATAGTTTTTTTTTGTATCACAATTTTTGAAACAACATTTTCGGCTTTTGTTATATTCAACACATTTTGTTCTATTCAACACATTTTGTTCTATTCAACACATTTTGTTATATTCAACACATTTTGTTATATTCAACACATTTTGTTATGTTCAACACATTTTGTTATATTCAACACATTTTGTTCTATTCAACACATTTTGTTTATTTTAAGGTACGTAGTACATAACACTGCAATTATTTATCATATTTATCTGAACTACTTTTACCGACAGCTGGGTGAAGAGAGATTCAAAGAGATTC